>APFE030251707.1:0-30939 GCA_000404065.3 Pinus taeda
GAAGAAGCATGGAGTGGGAGAAAGAAAGGAGTCACCCACATGAAAGTTTTTGGATGTGTGGCTTATGCACACATTCCAGATCAGCTAAGGAGGAAGTTGGACAACAAAGGGGGGAAATGTCTTTTCATTGGATACAGTGAGGAATCCAAAGCTTACAGGTTGTATATCCCATCTACCAAGAAGTTTTTTGTGAGCAGAGATGTTCAATTCATTGAGGAGAAAGCTTGGGATGGAAGCATAGAGAAAACAGTGAATGTTAAAAACTGTTTGTCTCATGATGAAGATGATGAGGAGATGGCTGAAATGAATCCCCAAACAACAACGCCAATAGCAGGACAGCAAGGAACACCCTTGAGGAGAAATGAAAGTGCTTCTCCAAGCACACCACAAAGTGGAAGTTCAAGTGCATCTTCAAGCACTTGCACATCGAATGAAAGAGGTAAGAAATTTAGAAATTTAAGTGACATTTATGATGGAGTGAATTCCTTGTTTGCTTTGTATTGTCATGTTGATGACCCTATTCATTTCGAAGATGCAATTAAGGATAAAAAATGGATAGAAGCTATGAATGAGGAGATCAATGCCATAGAGAGAAACAAGACATGGGATTTGGTTGAACTACCAAAAGGTAAGGAAATCATTGGAGTTAAATGGGTCTATAAGACCAAGTGCAATGCTGAAGGCAAAATTGAAAGACACAAGGCAAGGCTGGTCGTCAGGGGATACAAGCAACAATTTGGGAGAGATTATGAGGAGATTTTTGCACCAGTTGCAAGAATGGAAACTGTGAGAGCAGTGTTGTCCATAGCAGCACAAAACAAGTGGAAAGTTTACCAAATGGACGTGAAGTCAGCATTCCTAAATGGAGTGTTAAAGGACGAGGTCTATATTGAACAACGTCTAGGCTATGAGAAGAAAGGCCAAGAACACAAAGTATGCAAATTGAAGAAAGCTCTTTACGGGCTGAAGCAAGCGCCAATAGCGTGGTACAGTAGGATAGATTCCTATCTACTGGAAAATGAGTTTGACAAATGTGAGGGAGAACCCGCCGTCTACATCAAAGAAATGGATGGTAAGATTTTAATTGTAGTATTGTATGTTGATGATGTAATTTTTTCAGGTAATGATGACTACCTCATTAAAAATTTCAAATCAGTAATGAAAGAAGAATTTGAAATGATTGACATGGGTTTGCTGAGATACTTCTTGGGAATAGAAGTAGATCAAAATGAAAATGGATTTTTTATCTCTCAAGCGAGATATGTAAATGAAGTATTTGGCAGATTTAATATGCAAGAGTGCAAGGTATCCATCACTCCCATGATAATGGGATTAAAACTCAGCAAAGAGGACAACAGCAAGGATTTTGATCCTAGCTTATATAAGAGCATAGTAGGCAGCCTCATATATTTAACAACAACTAGGCCAGATATAATGTTTTTTGTTAGTTTAATTTCCAGATTCATGGAGAGGCCAAAGGAAGCACATTGGCAGGCAGCAAAAAGAATTCTGAGGTATGTCAAAGGCACTAAAAGGTTTGGCATCTTATATACTGTCTTAGAATGTTCAAATTTAATTGGGTACACTGATAGTGATTGGGCTGGAAGTGTAGATGATTGGAAAAGCACTTCCGGTTATGTTTTTCACATGGGTTCAGGAGCCATTTCATGGGCTTCTAAGAAACAACCAATTGTGGCGTTGTCTACAGCAGAGACAAAATATGTGGCAGCGATAGCAGCAACATGTCAAGCAGTTTGGATGAGAAGGATGTTGAGGAGATTAGGCCAAGAGCAGGCAAAAGCAACAGTGATTTTTTGTGACAATAGCTCAACTATTGCATTATCAAAGAATTCTGTGTTTCATAAGAGAACGAAACACATCGACACAAGGTTTCATTATATCAGAGAATTGGTAAGAAATGGAGAAATCATTTTACAACATTGCAGGACTCAGGAACAGGGAGCAGACATTTTGACAAAGCCATTGGATCAGAAAAGTTTTGAATTTTTGAGGAAATGTTTGGGTATGATTGAATGCCCAACAGTTGAAATTAAAGGGGAGCGTTGAAAATGTAATTTCAGCTGCACATTGATTGAGCCGTGCAGCAGCAAGGGAACATCGCCGACGAGAGATCACCGATATTGCATCGGCGTAACGCTATCGGCGTTTCAAATGGAGCATGGCCTTTTTGCATATAAATGAGCAATCGCTGATGGGTCGGACCCAACGACGGTATTAATTTTTTTTTGATACATTATCGGGTCCACAGTAATATTGCATCGGCGGAATTACAATGGAGGACTTACAAAGAGCCATATTTTTTTGTGATGAGCGATCGCCGATATCACTATCGGCGTATCGCTATCGGTGAAACCAAATGGGCAGGCTTTACTATGAGTTATGTTGCGAGCCGACAACATTATAAACAGTTTCTGATAAACTTTCAAGTACGCTCTGCAGGGCATGGAGATTGCGTGGAGTAGAACAAAGTTTTAGTTGACCGCCGATTTTTCATTAAGGCATTTAATGAATTCCTCCTGGACATAGATAGTTGGTAGAAGTCTTTAAGTTTTTAATTCTTGTTTACGGCGTAAAAATAATAATGTTTGCGTTGATAGTCATTTTTCCATACATATGAAATATATATGATATGTTTTTAGTTTAGTTGAAAAAAAAAGTGTAATGTGAAATTCACGCACAACAGTGTGAGTAGAGAGAACAGGGGAGTAGCCTGAAAGTTTTTTTTTGCAGTATAAGTAAAAGTATGTTTTAAAAGCAGTAAGTGAAAAAAAATGAGATTTTTACAAACAACAGTGTAAAATCTCAGGTGAATTTTTTTTGGTGAATCCCTCTGAGTGAAAGAGGATGAATCTTGTATCAAGAATTTTATTTTTAATGAATACAAAGATTTTATGGGTGTGTAATACTCTGTTCTCGGAAATATTTGAAAGCTTCCCTGTGTTAAGATCTTGGAGTAAAAAATAGAACATTATCTCTATATGCAGTTTATATTTGTTTTTGGAATTTTATCAGAAAAATCCCAACAACGAGAAAGTAACCAGAAACTTCCTTTCCTTAAATCACTCCAATATCTTATATTCTCACTCCAATATCTTATATTCTGCGTCATTCTTCTCTGGTGTGCTGAATTGGCATACGTTAATTTAGAGATAAACGTTCCCCACCATAATTGGCAGCCTAACCTCGAATATGAAACTTTATTTTGTAGAATTACTCGAATATGTGATGCACCGAGCCTGACAGAAAATTTCGATCGATTCTTTCACGACTCAATTATATAAAGATATTATTACAATTTGACAATTCTATTAATACATATCTAAAATTTTATATAGTCTTATTAATGGGGAGTCCAAGTGTTCACCCCTGTTGACAGAGTATTCAAGTTACATATTAAATATTCAAGTTAAAAATGAAAATATATTTCTATCTTAACTTCTTTTAATTTAAAAAATATGGAACATAAATTTCTCTAAACTTATTTAGAACCTACTAGGTTTTCTGGATTTAGGCAATGGTTAGATTTTTTGCTCCCATTTTAAATTAGACAATACTGAACATCGATAGTTGAACGATGACTTGGTATAATGACAAGGTCAATAAGCCAGGTAAACGTAGGGAATATAAGTAGCCATTACCACAAACTCCTTTGAAGTATTAGATAGCACAAGATGTTCACCTCGCGCGCTGCAAACATTGCCGTTTCAAATGGCACTGCTTCTTTGCACGCCTTCCTTGTAATCTTTGGATTTTCTAATTACATCAGGTACATGTGGCAAATAGTTCAACCGAATAAGATTTCCTTACTGCATTTCATCCTAGTTTGTAATGGGGAGTAAAAATGAATGCAGTTGTCTATAATGAGATTTTTTGAAAGTTTTTTTTGGTGATTTTTTCTGGTTAAAATTTGGCAGCAATTTATTGGAATCTCAAGTTTGATAGTTAATTTTTGCACAATCAAAGCGTCGCAGGGGTTTGTCAGGGTGCTGAATCCAAATATGCAGTTAAAAAACCATTTTAACTGCAATAAATCAATATTTAACCTCAATTTCTTTCAGCGGAATCTCCAAAAAGTCCCATTATAGACAACTCCAAAATGAATTAGGTCTAAAAAAATTAGTAGGTAAACATAAGCTATATAAATCAAGTATATTTAAATTAAATAGTTGGTAAATAGCAAATTATAATAGACATTAATATAGGTTAGTTTGTTAAAATTAAAAATATAAAAATTAATTAAATATTATTATTATTATAAAGAATTAATATATAAATTTAATATATATACATTTAAATCAATATATACATAATTTGTAAATAGATTGAGTTACAATATTATATAAATAATTATGGGTTAATAAGATGTCTAATCAATTATATATATGCTTAAAAATTACAATTAATTTCCTTATGACATTTTTTTAATTAGTCAATTTTAATTAAGAGGATAAGAACATAACTATTGGAGATAAATATCACGATTTGATTATAATATACTAAAATATTTTAAAATATTTTATAGAGATTAAATTCATATTATCCATTTAATAATTATTGATAACTTTTCTAAAAAATGTATACAATAAACTATAAGCAACTGGTGCAGAAGTAAACAGAGATTACCATTCTTCACATGATCCAGAGAAAAAACTCTTTTCAAAAAGTCTAATGCTCTGCACAAGATACAATTTCTTTTGTTTTTTGATTCCTCCTTTCAAAATGTCCAATGCTCTGCACAAGATATAGTTTCTTTTGGTTTTTGATTCCGTCTTGTTATTAAAGGGGATAAAACTTGATACTGTTTTTAAAACAGTTATTTTTGTATTTTTGTACAAGCACCATGTTCGTCTTTGGACTGTTTTCCCAAAAAAAGGATTCAGTCTTGTTGTTATAAGCGGTGAAACTTGATATTATTTTTAAAACACTCCTTTTTTATGTTTGTACAAACACTATGTTTTTATTTGAGTTGTTTTTCTCAAAAAAGGGGAGGCCCCGAATTAATTTATAGATTATTTTTTTGTTATATTAGGGTTAGATAGCACATAGTTTTACAATCAACTCAATGAACATACAATACACTGAATACTTAAATGTATTTAGAAATGTAATTTTTTATTGCCTTAATAGAAAGTTAATTTTTTTTCTTAAAAACAAATATATTTCTATTTACATAATTAATTAATATTGATGGTTTATGTAAAACGCTTTAATCTTTCAAAATAAAAACAGAGAATTATTTATTTATTAATATTAAAATTAAAATTAAAATGAAAGTTTAGAAATTTAGGGGAGATGGTTTTGATGGATTTTGGTTAAACGTCAACGGATCTTTATTTCCTTTTAACGGATTTTCAAATATAGCGTTAGCGAACAGTGTTGGAATTTCAAATATAAAACATCCAGAAAGACAACACCAGATGATGTTGGAAAATTGTGTAGGCTGCCAAGAACGAAAAATAGTTAACCATCCAGAAAGACAACACCAGGTGATGTTAGAAAATTGTGGCGGCTGCCAATATCGAAAAATAGTTAACGCTCATGCTTCCTGGCCATCAAACGTTATGGGGTCGACGACTGGGGTGTCATGCCTGCAGACTATAAGTTTAATTTTCTGTTACATGTTTTCTAATTTGTTTATTTTTATTTCTTGTTAGATTAAAATACATTAATTAATTGGCAACAAAAACTTTGAATGTATTATTTGAAATTCATGTTATATTTCAGTTCATGAACCATCCAATAATCAATAAACCCTTTCAAAGAGGCGACCATAGAATTTACTAGAGGATGCGAAGACATCATAAGGAGCTTATTGATTCCGGACTCTGAGATATGTTTCAGAATTGCTCTTGGTATATTATGATCTTCTAGCACAGTGATTTCTGTCTGCACCTAATTTCAATTGACAATCTTGAGTTAATACAGCTGCTCGAGTCTGACATGGCAAAACTGAATGCTGTCTCATAATTAAAAGTCTTCAAGAGGACATAGAGTTTTAAGCTGACCTTTTGGCTGTGACACATCTGCTGGAGAGGCCTGATCAGGTTAACAGTTTGTGATGCAACATTTTCCATCTCGGCAGCTACGGCATCTCTGCTTGCCAGTGCAACTGGCAGGTGGTTTCCCACTGTAACCAGATACACATTATAGTTATTTAAAGTGGAATGCACTCATACACAAAACAAAACCTTGGAATTTCGCTGTCTATTTTGGAAGTAAAAAAGCTTCAAACGCTGGGAAGATATTTGAGAATGGGAAGTCCATAAACTAACATAGTTTCAGACCAATTTTAAGAGTTGTTTTTCATATTTCAATGGTTTTTTTAATTTGAAATTTTAATTTAATATAATATATATTATTAAAGAATATATTAATGGTATTAAAATATTAAGGTGGTTAAATTATTTTTATTATATTTATTAGAGAAAATATTTAAGAAAACTATAAAGAAATAAAATATTATTATAAAATGGAATTTTAATAGACTTTTAAAAAAAGTTATTTTATTTATGTTGAAGAGTTTTTTTTTTCAATAAATATAGCAGATTTTATCAATAATAAGAGATTTTGATCTTTGAGAAATTATTATATGATAATATGTATAAAGTATATTATTAATAATAATGTATAAAGTGATTTCATCAAAGCATATAATATTACTGAAGTTAAGTTTTGATATTAAGATTAATTAATCCATAAATGAGTAAAATGAAAATTAATTTTCCTATTTTAAATTTATAATATTATATTTTTAATTTTTTTATTATAAAAATATTCAGACCACCTCGATTCAGATAAGGAAAAAAGACATCTAAGACATCATTCTTGAGACCACCCCGATACAGACAAGGAAAATCCTGGCCCTGTGTCTCGTACTATTGTGGAGGAAACTTCTCTCGACATCATTCTTGAGACCACCCCGATACAGACAAGGAAAATCCTGGCCCTGTGTCTCGTACTATTGTGGAGGAAACTTCTCTCGTACTATTTTCGTCCTATTAAGACATCATTCTTCAGACCACCCTGATTCAGAGAAGGAAAACAAAACAAACATCAAGACATCATTCTTCAGACCACCCCCCGATTCAGACAAGGAAAATCCTGGCCCTGTGTCAAGGCATCATTTTTCAGACCACCCCGATTCAGATAAGGAAAATCCTGGCCCTGTGTTTCGTACTATTGTGGAGGACACTTCTCTCGTACTATTTTCATCCTCACCAACTCAAGGGGAGTGGCAAAAGGTTGAGAAGAAAAAAAAAGGAAAAAAACATAATTTTCTCTCCAAATATACATTACTTTCTTCCAATTACGTTCTTTCTGGTTTTTCTTTGAACAACACTCTTTTAACCTGCTTTTAAATATATGTTTAGCATTTACAAAATCTAATTTTGTTATTATTAATAAAATTAAAATTTTCATGAGAAAAAAAAAATTAAATATTAATTTTAAAATTTACATATACCAAAATTATATGTATAAAGAAAATTAAAAATATACATGATACCATTTTAAATTAACTTTAAACTTATCAAGTTCATTATAAAATGCAAATTAATATTGTAAATTAGTGTAAAAGTTGTAAGTTTATTTGCAATGATAGTAAAATAATATATAATAATGTTATATTATATAAATAATAATAATATAATGCTATATTGTATAAATAATAATAATAGTTTGGGTGAAGTTTAGTTTTATTAAATTTATATTCTATGAGGAGGTGTTAAGAAAGAGAAGTCTTTGTAGAGTAATAAATTGCAGAAGAACAATCCAAAATCGATTCTTAGCTTGATCCACGAAGAGGCCTGGGTATAGCGGTGGTCCGTCAAAGCTCTTATTAGATGTGTTTGACTTAGAGAAACGAGGAGGAATGGGATCAAAGGCTTGGCTGGGATGAGGCGTAGATACACGTAACTTCCCCGACTCACATGTAAGTTCTACGTAACAATGTCTCCCTATAAATTGATATTATATTAATTTATTTGGTGTATTGATTATATTAATTTATTTGATGTATTAGGTTTAAACAATATTATATTAATTGATTTGATGTATTATATTTAAATAATATTAGTTGCACAATGGTCATTTGGATCTTAAGTTTTTGAATTGAGAGATTTATTCTACAAATTAGTATGAAAGACTTGTAAGTATGTTATGTAGTCAAAAATAAAAAAATAATTTTAGTTAATATCAATTGAAATAAAAAATTAAAAAAATTAAAAATTAAATAATCATATGAATAAATAATTAAATATGGTCAAGAGGTTCATTGAACCTAGAGATTTAGTTTACACTCCAATATGAGAGACATGTGTTAGTATGTCACATCCTTCTTCTTCTCATCATTTCCCAGCTCAAAAGTTAGGGGTTCTAAGCACTCTCGTCACCCAGGCTGTTAGAATCTCGGATGAAGAGAGTTTGGAAAAGGAGAAGGCTCATCTCCTAGATGTCTTCGTGAAAAATGGTTACAAGAGGCTCTTAGGTCATAAGGCCTTCCTCAAGGCTAAAAAGGAGCAGTCAATCCGTAGGGATTCCAGTGATCGTGCCATGGGAGTCAACCTTCCATATATCCAGGGGACCATGGATAGGATTGCGAGGATTCTAAGAAAGTTTGATATACCTGCAACTTTTAGACCTCTTAATACTATCCGTAGCTCCCTCAGGTCTCTGAAAGATCCTATTGACCCAAGGACATGAAAGGCGTCTATGTCATTCCGTGTTCTTGTGGGATTCCTTATATTGGTGAGACAGGTCGCTCTATCAATCAGAGGATTAGCGAACATTCAGCTGACTTGAAGCATGGTAGGACCAAATCCTCAGCCCTAGCTGAACATGCTCAGAAGACGATGCATCATGTGTGTATCGAAGAGGCTCAAGTCATTGCTAAAGTTGCTCAGTTTCACCATCGCAAGTTTAGGGAGGCCCTAGAAATTGAAAAAAGGCCTCTTAATCTTAATAGGGATGATGGCTGGAAGATAAGCAGCTGCTGGATTCCAGCCCTGTCTTCCTAGCCTCTGCGGTCCCTTCTGGGTAAGGCCTTAGTATTTCTGGTTTCCTTCTCTTAGGGGTGGGTTCCCTTGGTGTGTTAAAATAATTTCCGGTCAGTATTCGCTCCCCTTTTAATTATCGTCCTGATGATATGATTTAATCCCTTTTTTTTCCTTTCCTTAGAATGTTTAGAATTAATTAATTAATAAAATTTGTATTGACGAAATAAAGTAATGAGTTAATATTATTTTTCATTGATTCTTTTATATAAAAATAGAAAATGAAAAATATAAATAAATAAAATTTAAAAGTAATAATAAAGATCTAAATAATATAAAATTGATATAATTTATATTCATCTATAATATAAATTATATATATTATACAATACTTCGAGTTTATTAAGTTTGATTAATTATATATTTATTGGTTAAGAATATTTATTTCATTATGATTAATATGTAAATAGATAAAGGCTTAGTTTTGTAAACTAACCGTGTTCTAAGGATTGTTTTCCCAGTTGAACATAATAATATATTTTATCTATAAATATATAATATTTTAACAAAGCAACAAATATGGGAGAAATTAGAATTAGTATAATAATAATTTATAGAAATATCATATAATTGATATATAATTATGAATTAAAATTTTAGAAATAAATAAGACATATATATTATAATACTAAATATATAATAAGTAATGGATGAATTTATTTTAAATAAATAAATGAATTATTTTTAACAGATTAACCTTTGATTTGTTTTATTTTTCACCTGGTTAACCTATCTCCATAAATATAATAGTATTTTAGTATTAAATTAGTTAGAGGAAGTTTGACTGGGGTCTTGAGTGGAAAAGTAGCCGTCAGATTTTTTAGCCGTTTGAGTCTCTGTTTAGACTATTTAACACGCTGAACTAGATCTGTATCTTCAACTTGTCCTGACGATGAACCACACTGGTTGGTTCAAAACGCGTCGACAAATGATTAATTATGTGATTTTGCGGAAAATTCTCTAAACAAATGTTATGGATCACAGAAGTCTAAATTCATTAACAATAAAAATAATTTTAATTAATGTCAATCAAAACAGAAATTGAATAACCATATAAATAAATAATTAAAAATGGTTGGGAGACTCATTCTACAATCCAGTATAAGAGACGTGTAAGTATGTCACCCCGTGGAAAATAATAATTTAAAAAAAAAAAAAACAAAAATTAAATAAGCATAAAATTAAACAATTAAAAATGGCCTAGAAGCTCATTTTACAATCTAGTATTTCACTTTTATTCTGCTTGATTCTTTAATATTGCACTTTCACTCTTCAAGTAATAAATAAAATATTTCCATGTCTATCTTAAGTAATATAAATTTTATATATAACTTTATAAAAGATAAAGTAATTAAAAATAATAATATATTTAAAATAAATGGTTGATATCCATATTAACTAATATATTTCAATACAAAACTCTCTTTCTTTTTATTATGAGTGTATTAATGTTACTTTAGTAAAATATTTCAAAGGTGGAAAAGAAAAAGTAATTAAAGATACAATAATGAAGTTATTTGTTAATAAGAAGAAAATGTGTAACTCATTCAATTTTTAATATAAAAAATTAATAATGATAAAATATTCAGAAATACAATATAAACAATGAAAAATTATCACAATAAATCTATCTTAATCACATATTTACCAAACACTAAAAAAATAATTTTTTTAACTTTGTAATTTTTTCAGATTTTAAATATGATTCCTCCAAACTCTTAATAAATCTATAGTTAAAATAAATCAACACTATATACACACCAATTATTTAAATAACATATTCCTAACTAAATCAAATAAAATAATATTAACGTCATCCAGCAAAGTGTCCCGCACCATGAAAAAAAATTCGGTCAATGTATAAAATCTAAAGAATCTCAAGAAATAAACCATCATAGAGAGAGTGCATATTTTACACAGATCGGTCTGGGCTAGTTCAAAGCGGTAACAGACTCTCTGTTCGATGGTTTAGGTTGGTTACATTGTCAAATTACAATTTTATTGAGTGGATATTCTACAGTTCAGTATAAAGGCGATGTATAAGACTGCATATTTTACACATAAACGGTAACAGACTCTCTATTCAATTGTTTAGGTTGGTTATATGCTAAATTATTTTTATAAGACTGCATATTTTACACATAAACGGTAACAGACTCTCTATTCAATTGTTTAGGTTGGTTATATGCTAAATTATTTTTATAGAGTGGATATTTTATAGTTTAGTATGAAGGTAATTTATAGGTATAAAATTGATGTATAAATATGTTAGTTTTTTTTTAAATTGATATAAAATATTTTTATAATTTGATGTGAGTAATTGGAAATAAAAAATATATATGAATAAAATGTTTAAAATTTTATTTCTTGAAAATATTTTAAGAGGGTTTATATCAATTTATATATAGAAAAAATGTTAAAAAGAAAAATAATTTAAATTATCTAATGTGAATTAAAATCAGTGTAATAGACATTGTATTTCATAATCTATAATATTCAAATATACAATTTAAACAATAAAAAATTTTATATTGATTTTTCAATCTAAAATAAATTTGTACAAGGAATTTGATCTTTATGAGGTCAGGTTAGATCTATGCTTAAGATAGATCTATGTTGGTCATAGGACAATGGTGTCTTGACTGTTGATTGTTTATTTCTTTGGGAAATCCTCTCTAGAAGTGGGAAACCCTTTCCAGAAGTGGGAAACCCTTTCCAGTGGTTCCTGCCCTCCGCGAAGCTTTGGAATTGTATGGGAATGTTCCTTTTTGTGTGGGAGATGCAATGGGAGGTTGGGAAAGTTCTGGGAGCTTTGAAGACTTTTTTTTTGGAGTTCTAGTGTTCCCTAAGGTTGGGGAATACAAAACATGTAGACAAATATGTTGAACTGTCCACAAACATGAGGCTTTGTTGAAACCCTCACAGGAAGAAAAGCCAAAGACATTCTTAACACCGATATCCTTAATTAAAAGGAGCAATCTCTTGAAGGGTTAAGGAAGCATGTGACACCTCAATGTAAGGGCGATATCTGGGATGTCATGCTCACGAGTATTTATTTTTTTGTTTATCTATATGTATCGCAAAAGATTGCGTGCATATTGTATGTGTATGGAAAAGGATTGTGTGCATATTGTATGTGGCAGTTAATACTTAACCATTAGAGTCCCTTTACGTTTTCTCATAAGAATAACTAGAGAAACATAGGTAAAATTGTTCATTTGTATTTTTAAGGCAGATGGTTTCAAATAGCGGTGATGTGTCAGAGAACTAACAATGAACTTGACATTTCAATATTTTATATATATAAAAGGGAGAGACTAGGGAAGAGAGACACCCAGAAATATATTTATATATAAGAGAGATTAAATATTTAAATTGATTTTAAATATTTGAATATATTTGATTTAATATTAATTTTGAGTTTATATAATATATATATAATATATATATTTTTTTTCATTTTTTTTATTATATAATATTACTATTTCCGCTTAGCCGTTTACTGTAAATTTTATAAATTTTGGGGAAACCTCTAGCCTCTTGGAACACCTATACCCATGTCCCCAACATTCCAAAAACTCATGCAACATAGGTTTATTTGCATCTCTTAAACCTGGAAAATAAAATATAAAAATTTATAATTGGAAAACATTCATATTATCAATCAGTTTTCCTGGATTTCTAAGTTAAGTTAGCCTATTTAACTTAAGCAATTTACTGAGAAACAGCTTGTATAATATTATTATGTTGTCTTCTCTTAGGTTTATTATTCAGATAATTTCATAAAAATCTAATATCTTTTTTTCTGATAATTTCATAAGATTTAATGATTAAGTGAGAAAATTTGACTTTACAAGTTTTATGGTATAATCTTGAACAAACCTACATATACTTATGAGCTACTTAAATTAAAACATGATATTTCAGTTTAGAAAAAAACAAAAATGTATTTAACTTTACTGTGCATCTAGTACAAAACATGATTTTTCAGTAGAAAAAAAAAGAGGTGTATTGAGCGTTACTGTGCATCTAGGACATAAAATGTATAAATTCATAAAACTATAAATTCATAATAGACGAAAACACAAGAGATTTAGGATTATCATACTGGGAGTGGGAATGGAAACAATGGGACGCCTGGCATATATCAGGGTCAATTGGCCTCCTTCAGAAACTAAGGTATCTAATGCCCATCTTACTGCATGTTCGCTATTCTTCTCCACACATACTGCAACTACAAAAGAAGAAGCAGAACTATCAGCAGCATCTGGAATCTCTTCACTCTCTTGCGACAGCTTACTCTCGGTCAAGGCACCTATTTGCCCTGAACTCTCTCCAGTCTCTTGCGAAAAATTTCGCTCTGCCAAGTCACCCTGTGCATCTTGGATTCTCTGGGGCTTTTCCTCTCTCAACGAGAAAGCAACCAGAAACTTCCTTTCCTTAAATCACTCCAATATCTTAAATCACTCCAATATCTTATATACTGCGTCAATCTTCTCTGGTGTGCTGAATTGGCATACGTTAGTTTAGAGATAAACGTTCCCCACCATAATTGGAAACCTAACCTCGAAAATGAAACTTTATTTCGTAGAATTACTCGAATATGTGATGCACCGAGGCTGACAGAAATCTCGAAATTCGAAAGGGGTTGTCCAATAAATTGATCTGTCAAAATACTGTAACAAGACCAGTTGGATGTATATAAGATTTCTCCTTACCGATCTCGGTTTGGAAGTGTCTCTAATTGGATTATGAGTTGGCTAACTATAGTCTCCTTTGTAATGCTCATAAATGGCTTTCCCTCCACCTTTTTTCATGTATGATGAGGGCATAGGTAGGATTTCCTTTTCTCAACTCTTTGGAATATGCTAAAATCAAGTGTGAGTTCCAAGCCATTTCCATCACTCCTATGTTTAGGATCACACATTTATTCTTTGTGGATGATGTGATGATATTTTGAAATGGCCACTAGTGGGATGCAAAAATGCTCCATGAAATTTTGATATTATTCAAAAGTGCCACTTGGATGTAAATAAATGAAAGAAAATCCCCAATAGCAGTTCAAAATTTTGCAAAAGAAGATATCCATACCTATACCACTATGTTCCCTTTTGAGATAATTGATATAGATAATGGAATAAAACCTCTCGGGTTTCATATCAAAACCTAATAGTTACAGGAATTTGAATTTGAATCGGTTTTTCTCAAAGTTGGAAAAAAAAAAGAATAAAAAATTGTAGTATTATGTGGCTTTCTAGGGTAGGTAGATTAATCCTAGTTAAATCGGTCCTAGAATTCATACCCATTTATTGGATGTGCCTCTTCAGAATACCCAAAGGTGTTTTAGGGAAAATTAGGAGGAACTACAAATTCTTATGGGAAAGCATAGGGGAAAAACATGCCTTCCTTAGATAGGGTGGGAAAGTTTGGTCATTCCAAAGTTGCTTGATGGATGGGGTTTGAAGAACATCTTCCTCTTCTCAAGGCCATAGGGGAAAATGTTGGTTAGAGAGTGATTAATTATGTAAATATTTGGAATTCAATGGTTATGAACAAGTATATTCTCCCATAATCAGTAGCGGAATGGATTTGAAAACCTTTTAAATTTATGCCAAAATGCCCAATAAAATGGAAATATGTTATAAAGGCTTTCAATTTGATAGGAGAAAGGATCTACTAGAGGATAAGGAAGGGGAACAATGTAAGGACTTGATCAGAACCATGGCGAGGAAGTGGTAAAAATCATCTGCTTCCAAATGGAATCATTCAACATCTCCATACTTACAGAGTCTACCTCAACTGGATTCCTGATCCTCTCCTCATCACAGTCTGGAGTTAGGCTTGGAAAATGGCAACCCAAGTTGGGCTAGGGGAGGAGCACTAAGATACTTGGTAAATTGTTGTTAGTGCTCTTAAATCCTCTCACATCAAAATTATTGAAAGAAAATATGAACTAGTATGTAAGCATCTGCTCATGGTGCATATACTCCTAAAGTTGGGTATGTGTAGCTAAATTATGATATTCATCAAAGGGAACTATGTTGTTGGTGGAAAGGAATTTGGAAGGTCAAATTCCAACTCCAGGTTGTTCATGTGTTCCAAATTGGTAACAAAATCCCTACATGGGATAATATGAAGAAGAGGAAGATTGAGGGACTTGACTATTGCTCTCAACGTAAAAATGAAAAGGAGTTTTCTCATCGCTTATTTCTCTTTGCTCTTTTGTCGACCAAATATAGAAGTTTTTCTCTGATCAACTTTAGCAACATTTTGTGTTACAAGGGAAAAAGTTAGAGAAGGCTTGGTGTAATTGGTTATTGGTTCCTTAGAATGGTCGAATAAACATCGTCCCTTTGTTGATATGTTAGGGGGCTTGGTTGGTAAGAAATCCTATTATTTTTCATGATAAAATATCTTCCCTTGAAGTCAATGTATTCAAGGAATCAACATTATAGCTCAAGTCCCCTAGTAAAAGAGAATTCCCTTAATAAGAGTTATAACCCCTTAAATAGTAGAAATTCTAAACCCTGGGATTTCTTTGATGTAGCATCTCAAAACAACAATCAAAAATGTGGTGGGGGGCTATCCTATATATTTTTGAAAATCACTTCTACAAAATGAAGATGGGTCTTGGTCCAAGAACAAATAACTTTATTAAGCTTATGACATTGAACCTTCCCCTAATATCTGCATGGGAAAAAAAGGGTCAAAGTGTTATAGGTCTTTGGGGATTCTATGTTGGAGGTAAATTTGGCTACAAATCCTCAAACCTCTTATAATATTGTGCTTCTCTCTTTGCTTGAGGACATTTTTTGCATACTGGACCCTTTTGACCCCATCATTGTTTGTCTTGTATACATGGAGTGAAATATGCTAGAAGAAACTATGTCTAAGGAGGGAATTTAGATGGCCCTCAGGCTGTGGCTAATATCAGAATCTTTCAATCATGAGCATTTTGAGTTCTATTATAGGCAGGACAAATTAAATTGATGACAATATACTACTTTTTATTTTGGAATAAGAATGGGAGATAACCTCACTTATATAATTATGCAAACTATTTTTGTTTCTACATGAATGCTGGTTAAATATAAAATTGCACACT
Source organism: Pinus taeda (assembly GCA_000404065.3). NCBI lineage: Eukaryota > Viridiplantae > Streptophyta > Pinopsida > Pinales > Pinaceae > Pinus > Pinus taeda. The sequence continues at coordinate 16,177 of APFE030251707.1, forward strand.
CCATGCTCTATACTGAAGACTATATCTTCCACTTTCAATATTTCAGATGATAAATTATGCTAACAATATAATAGCTACTTGTCTTGATCTCCTTTTTTTTATATTGAATTATGAATATCATAGTCGCGATAGGTTCAAATGTTGAAAATAAAGTAGCTATTGTTCTACTCCATTTTTTTAAAGGTTTTTTTTTGGGGCACTCTCTTTGTATATATCTATTTTTATAATGTTGAGATGAAAAATACATGCTAGCACATATTTCTAGGAAATGTAATTTTTTTCTTCATGAATACAATTCATGCTTTTTTTCATGAAAAACACACACACACACACACACACATATTTATATATAAAAATGATCTTGAAATAAATTAGTTGGTAGAGATGTTCAAATATTTTATTTGAGTGTTGTATTGAAATATTTTTAGAAAGAATAATAGTTATGTTCAAATATTTTATTTGGGTGTTGTATTGAAATATTTTTAGAAAGAATAATAGTTACACATCTTGCTCAGGGTCGAAATTGAAAGTGTAAGATATTTTTTGTAAAATCCCTAGGTTACAAGTTCATATAATAAAAGATAATAAAGGAAAAATAAGACCAAGGTCATGGGACACGTATTCCAAGCAGAATGTTGGGAAAAACATCCTAGTGGGTGTCACTTTCAATCTGTTTATGGCTAAGGGAATTGCCAAGGCATTTCCAAATGAACAAAGCTATTAATTAGAATTTATTTATGGAAATAAATGAAAATAGGTGAAAAGGGAGATAAAGGGTCACTGATTTGCATGAGAGGAATATTTAAGGAAAATACAGGAAAATGAATAAAATAGAGTCCTCAATAGTAAAAAGGCGTACAAGGACTAGTTCACAGTTTTTACAGTTTTAGTTTATTGTTAGTTCAATTTTGGAGCTCTCTTCTTTTCTCTCATACTCTTGCAAACTTAGAGCTTTCTAGGAGTACTCTAGCACTCGAGAAAGGAAGGCAAAGGAAGGAAAGAAAAGAAAAGTTTAAGCATGGAAGGTTGGATCAAGAAGTTTCAAGAGGAGGATTTCACAGGTAACAGATTGCATGTGCGATTTCCTAGGTCAGGTGTGAATGCATGGTACATGCATTTGTTCATTTGGTTCCTTTGTTCTCATTGGAACATGTTTTGCCTAGTTTGACAGTGATCTCAACCTTACCTCTCCATACCCTGGATAGCCATGTTGTGATGGGATTCATTTCTTTGTTGAGGATTTCTAGAAGGTTTTGGAACTGAGTGAGGTAGTCTCAACAAATTCCCAAGCATTGGGGGTGGAGGTGGTTTAATATACGAGAATCCCTGGAGGGGTGGGTGGAATAGGATAATTCCTCAAGGTAATGGTGAAGAGATTCTTAGGCATCCAAGCCTGTTTTGGCTTTGTGATCTCTTGACCAGTTTTGGTGAGATTGCGGTAGCCCAGGGGTCGAGGTGGTTTAATCTATAGGAAGTCTTGGTTGTGTATAACTTGACATCCCACATTTGAGCTTGGAATATGGCACGAGGGTGATTGGCTAAAATAATGATTTGGTTTAGCCCAACTTATGGTCAGTTGGTACATGGAAGTCCCTTACTTGGTTGGATTTTTCATAAGTTAATAAAGTTATTTTTCCTATTATAATCTATGAGGACTTGCACATGTTATTATGATGATTTGATGTCTATTTTATCATGGTTAGTAATCTAGTTATATGTTGGTTATAAGCATGGATTTGTTACGTGCCCTAGCTATGACTACTTCATTATTTGATAAGCATATGAATGGTTGATGATTGCATGAAATAAAAAGTGTTATTATAGCCAATATGCATTAGGGGATTTTTGAGGTCTAAAATGGGTCTCCTAAGGAAATTATAAAATAAAATAAGATTAGATAACATCATCAAATTTTAGAGGGAAAAAGAAAAAGCTATTTTTTTCAACTCGTATTTGCAACTTATCTTCCTATGGGTTTACACAAATTTCAAGTGGAAACACTCGTTGGATGCATAATTTGATTCCTCATCCAAGGAGTACCCATGTTGCATACTTTTGATGGACCCTACTACATGAAAAATGAGAGATACATGAAAAAATGTGATTGCAATCACGTTTCTCATGTATTTCTTAGTTTTCATGTAGCACGATTCATCGAAAGTATGCAACTTGGGTAGTCCTTAGATGAGGATCAAATCATGCATCCAACTAGTGTTTCCGATCGGAAGTTGATTAAACCCATATGGTGATAAGTTGAAAATACGAGCTGAAAAAATAGTTTATTATTTTATTATTTTTTAATCTTTTCACTTTTTAACTCCAAAAATGGTGAATCATCCCCCATGGTTGACATCATCATCTTGAATCCTATTGGCTCTTATAAAGTTTATTTGGTTGTACAGTTTTCTTAGGCAACCCATTTTAGATCTCAAAAGTTCCCTAATGTGTGGGCATTAGACATTATTGATGATTATGAAATGGACTACAAACTCTTAAAATACGATATTAATTCATGATCCGTAACTCATATGTTTACCATTTGTTTGACGAAATGACTATGATGGTTAGGCTTGGTTAAGTCAAGTATTTGTTCAAGTTTTGTATGAATATAATTTTCATTATGTTAATTATCGTTCTAAGAGGTTACAAGTAGTTTTGAGCAATGGTCTGGAGGTTGGCCTGAAAAGGTGGCTCAAATCTTGGGACCACACCCTCTAAAATGAAGATTTTGGGCTATAACCACATGGAAGGAGGATCCTAGGTGTGGTTTGAGGCCTATAACCACACCAAAGGTGACGAAGAGTTAGAGTAAAATCAACATAAATTTATTCAAAATTATAATGAAAATAAAATACATAATTATTATAGCTGCGTCAAAAACTATATACTAAAAATAACAACATGTTATATTTTATTAATATAAATTTTATTTTAATTTATAGTAAGCCAAGAATGTATTGTTTATTGATGCATGATAATATTAACATTAAGTATATCTATACATTTATATATTAAATAGATAATATATTTATGGATTTAACAAGTGTCGAGAGGGATCATTTTTTCTGCAAATATTTTTGAGTGTAAAAAATTGGAAAAATAAATTGCAAATTGAGTGATTTGGTTCCCCTTACCACCCTGATAATTCGGTGTGTTTATAATATTATATAATATATATATATATATATATATATATATCAATATAATTTTAAAAAATATACATGTCCAGGCCTAGATGGTTGGACCATTGAATTTTTTTGGTGCTCAATCAGACTCTTGGAAGGGTTTTTTTATCAATCATTAAGGAGATCATTAAGGAGTCTCACTAGGAAGGGCACATGGATTCCCATTTTAATGCCACCTTCATAGCACACATTTGAAAGAAAGATTGTTTGCTTTCATATCATGACTTTAGGCCAATTTATCTGTACAATTTTATCTACAAGATAGTCGCAAAAGTCACCTTTAGACTTATAAAATCAATCCTCTCTCGTTCAGTATCCTATGAACAACTAGGATTTTTGGACCATAGACAAATTCATGAGGGCATAGGAGTTTCCCAAAAGGGGCTTCATAGTTCTAAATCTCAATTTTTTATCCAAAAGGGCTTTCCTAAAACTTGATCTATCAAAATCCCGTGACAGGGTCGACTAGAAGTATATAAGATTTCTCCTTGCCCATCTAGGTTTTGGATCCTCGTCTATAAAATCAATTATGAGTTTCCTGACCATAGTATATGTTTCAGTGCTCATAAATGGCTTTACCTCTCTTTTTTCATGCAGATCAAGGGCTTAGCTAGTGTTTCCCTCTCTCACCCTTTATTTTCTTTCTAGTGTTAAAATGTCTAAGGCATGTTATCTTTCATGCTATAAGCAAGGGTGAGTTTCAAGGCATTGTCATCACTCCTATTTTTATCATCAAACATCTACTCTTTGTGGATGATGTGATGATATTTTGCAATGGCCTTCGGGGGGATCTGAAAGTACTCCATGAAATTTTGATATGTTTTAGAAATTCCACTAGGATGCAAATAAATGAAATAAATTCCTCGATTACAACTCAAAATTTAACATAAGAAGTCTTCCATACCCATAAAATTATGCTCCCCTTTGGGATAGTTTATTTAGATGATGGATTAAAATATTTGGAGTTCCATCTCAAACCTAATTGTTACAATAAAGAGGATTGGAACTGACTTATCTCAAAGTGGGAAAAACTACTAAAAAATTGGAGTGTTGGGTGGCTTTCCATGGCAAGAAAATTGATCCTAGTTAAATCAATACTAGTATCCATCCTCGTTTATTAGATATCCCTGTCTTGGACACCAAAAGTTATTTTGGAGAAAATCAGGAGGATGTGCTTTAAATTCTTGTGGAAAAGAATCGGGAAAAATTATGTGCTTGCCTGGATAAGGTGGGAAAGACTAGTTATTCCAAAGTTGCTTGGGGGATGGGGTTTGAAGAATATCTTCCTCTTCTCAAAGGCCTTGGTGGAAATTTTTTGGTTGGAGAGTGGTCAATTTTGTAAACCTTTGGACTTTGGTGGTCATTCACAAGTATATTCTTCCTGATTCACTAATGTAATAGTTTTTAAAAACAATTAAATCTAGGAAAAAATTTCCAATAATTTAGAAAGATGTTATCAAGTCATTCAATGTGATAGGAGAACAGATTTCCTGGAAAATACGGAAGGGTAACAATGTAAGAATTAGATCAGACCCATGGATAGGAAGTGGTAGCAATCATATACTTCCAAGTCATATCATTCAACATCTCCATATTCATGGAATTTAACACCTAAACTAGATCCCTGAGCTTGTCCTGACCACAATCTAAGGTTAGGCTTGGAAAAACGCAACCCAAGTGAGGTTGAGGGAGGAGCACTTAGATACATTATATCATCTCGCACATTGATCCCAAGATGATAGTGTTAAGTAGTGTCAACATGATAGATATTTCTACCTTTAGGGCATAATATTATCAGCATATGTACCACTTGTCAAAGCTAGTGATCACCATCGAGAAACCCCTTAGCATACCCAGAAGTAATTCCAACGCTAGGGATATCTTGAAAAACTAGGTAAAGGAGCCAGCCAAATCCAGGATGACACCTAAGCAGAAGTACAAGATGAAGATACTGTGGAAGGGGTATCGATACTTGGTCATCTTTGCATGTCACTTATATGTCCAAGAGTGCACGAAGACCTTCCCGTGGAGATGGGTGATCGCATTGGACCAACTCTCCAGTGAATGAAAAGCATGCAATTGGTATGAAATGTTGGCTCATAGGCTGAAGGAATAGGTAATAGGCGCGTGGTAGCTGCCCAAAGATCAACAAGTAAAAATATACATGTTTACTTATCTCTTGGATGCAATCTCTGCCCCTCAGTAGTTCCCAGGCTTGAAGTGGGCCTTGACATCAACGAAAACCTCTGTCAACACTTATTGTAAACTATTTTCCAAATGCAGTTTCCACAGATTCATCACACAACTACCAGATCATTTTGTCACCCCAACATACAAGATGATATTTGAGCCAGATCCACCTTGCATTTCAAAGGCAGCAATTGAGGCACTGATGGATATAGCGGATTGGTATGCCTCACCATTTGGCAACTTCATATGGATGTATAGTGTAGAGAAGCCTCTGCATGTTTTGCCGAAGTTTGCCATGGACAAGCTTGTCATGAAAGATGTGTCATACCACATCTCAGCGGGACTGTCAGGTAGGTTGCACCGAAAGAAGAAGGAACCTTGGCCCACTCTTCTGTTTCAAATCGATTGTATGAGATACATAATCTCAAGATTGCAGATGTCGAAATAGAGGAGTTCAAGAAATTTACTTTCGACATCCAAAGCTTCAATCCGTATGACTAACATTGTTTTGCGAAGGATTACTGCGCGAGAATGAAATTTCCATGGATCCACGGGGTGTGTCATTGGGCTGAGGATGACCCATGGATATATTGTCATAAATTCTCCAGGCCTAATGAATGGTTCGAATTTTTGTGGAATGGTTAGCGAAGCAGCATGAAGCTGCATCTAGGAGAGCACTAGCAGTAGAGGTAGACATACTGGCGCATGACAAAGGGAAGAGAAAGATTGTCGACAATGCAGAGACAGAAAAAATATGCATGTTGAGAGTAGACCTACTTCTATAGAAAAAATATTTGGCAATAGAGGTGAAGAGCCAACAATGGGACAAGAGGACCAGACTCTGTCCTCTTGTCCGGGAGGAGGATCGAGTCACTTATTTACGGAGGATGAACATAGAGAATCCTAACAAATGGATTGAGATTATTAGTGAGGGTGAGCCTTCAGGCTCTACTTGCTCCACATCTTCTTAGATGACAAAGAAGATGGGGCTCATTGTTAGCTTCTCATGGCAGTGAATCCTTGAAACAGGTTGAGCAGGTATGGCAGATGGTGCGGGGATGGCTTGGCATCAAGCATCATGACATGTTGCACATGGGATGGAGTTTCCATGGACCTGAGCATGGGTGAGATTCTTGGTGAGTCCAGGATGTGGCAAAATCTGAGATAGATTAGTGAAGGCATAAGGATGTTCACTCTCATGGCTTGAGCATGACAGTTGGATTAGCTACCCAACTAGTTCAAACATGGTGTCCAGAAGTGCATGGAAAGATGTTGGCATTAGGCAGACAAGGAGGACAGTTCACAGGATGTGACGACACATGATGGAGATGGGAGTTCTACATATATTGCAGGGATGTTTGTAGTATGTGGAGGAGTTGATATCATGGACCGAGGATGAGACAGTTGTTGATGTTGATCTTGGTGGATTGCTACTAGGATGGGATGTTGTCGACGACAACGATTTCAGGTGGAGGAGGATGTAAGGACCTACGGTTCCTGGGCACGCCCACTCGATGTGCGATCGAGTTTGGTGTTGAACGAGCAAAGGTGAAAAGGAAAAGTGCGAAGTCCTACAACCAAAGTGCGTGGAGGCATGTTATAACACGCATGAAAGGAGGACGAGTGAAGTGTTTTTATGATGTGGAGAGCATGGGCTCAACCCATGGGCCAACCTATGATCCAAGCAAAGGCCGACATACATTATAGTGGAATTGTGATGGAGTAGGGGCATTCGTTACATGGAGGACGAGTCGGCTTGGGCAGCTCGACTTGCCCTTCCATCTGTATAAGTAAACAAATGCGTGGAGTCATTTGGCCTCAATTCATTAGATCTTCACAACACATACAAGAGAAGTGCAATGTAGAAAGGTGAAACCGCAACCATAGAGGAGGCGCAGCTCTATGCGCCCATCCTTGGGCAAGGCCGCACGGTAAAACATCGCATAAGGTTGTATCGGTGAAGGCACGTGTAGATGTCGCCTGCCATTCGGGTGAAGGCGACGGTGTTCTGGCAGAACGCGGGTGAAGGCGCCAGGTGCCTGGTTGACATGGGTTCTTGGGTGGCTCGGGTGAGCACCCGTCCGTTGTGCAAAACTTAACGCGGTGGAGTTTGGTGAGACCACCGTGCGAAAGAAACAAGGGTGTCTTGGTGACTTGGTGGAGTCGCCAGCCCGTCGTGCAAAGGTTTGGTTGTAAAGTTTGGTTGGCATCTCGTGTGAGGGGGTGCCCACCCGACTTGGGCAAAGGATCTTTGTTATCACACGAAGGTGTGATGAAGTTGTAATTTTGGCTAAGTATGAAACTTGGTGTTTCCAAGTATACTTGTAAAGCTTTGTAACATTGAAAGATTGTATAATATATTATTCGGGTAGACTCATTGTTGAGGGAGTTGCCCCTCCCTTTATACTGTGCAATTGTGTTCTCTTGTATAATTGCTAATGATAATGAATGTGTATGGGTGTTCATTGATATAAAAGAAACATAATAATACTTGGTTGCGAAAAATAAACTAAGTAGACTAATGGTTAGGCGTAGTCCACGAACATAAGTATTGGTGAAAAGAAAGTGTTCGGTGGTGCCGCACCTCGCCAAGAGTGGTTGAAAGACTACCACCGGCCTAGGGGCATGACACCCAGGGTGGAAATTACGGATTTTATAGAAGTGCAGTGATTTTTGCAACAATTTCACGGCCATCCACAACTCTTCTCCCTGTCATATCTAAACAATAGAACAAAAAATAATTGAGTACATTTCCAAAAGACAAATTTATTTGTATTTTGCTGAAATTAGAAAATGCAGAGTGAAATCAAAAGCATTTCCAGCACAATTTATATAACATATAAAGCATTTAACATGTAATATTTAAAGCATTTGCATGACGTAAGAGAGATTGCTAATATGACTGCATAAAAGAATCCAGGGCACGGTAGAGAAACTGTCTTAGCCAAAGAATATTGTAATACCTCCAGAGAGAGAAGTATCTTCTGAACTGCTGCTATCTTGTGCCGAAGTATTGCTTGGATTCATTTTAGCAATTTTTCCCTTTGAAATAACATATACAGAACAAGACATTGAGGGATTCATCGCAGTACTTGCTAGCATATCATCGCTCGTAAGGTCTTCATCGACGCCGTTAAGCTTCCTACTGTCGTAGCCTTTATCGTTGCCTTTAGGTTTCATACTATTGTCGCGTTTAAGCTTCCTACTGTCAGGACCTTTATCGTCCCCTTTAGGTTTTCTGCAAAATAATTCAGACCATGAAAAATATGTTATGAGGATAAGAACTGATTTAGCCGAATGTAAGAAATGCCATTGTATCAGCAATCTCTATTGTCATCTTACTCTGTAGAATCAAAATTTTGTTGGGATAAACCTGCGATAAATCAAAGAATATATAATTTGGCCCAATGTAAGAAATGGTATTGTCTGTGTACTCTCTGCTCTCTGTTTACTCTATACAAACGAAATTTTGCTGGGATAAGCATACAATATATCAAATTAGATAACAATTGTGATGAACAGTAGAAGTGCTACCAAACCATGGGAAATTTTGTTCAACAATCTAACGACAGTGAGTTGTTTAATTGAAATGTCTAAAACTTTTCCTGATTTTCGCACTGATTTACCTTTTTACTAAAGGATGCAAAGACATCATAACGAGCTTATTGATTCCAGACTCTGAGATATGTTTCAGAATTGTTCTTGGTATATTATGATCTTCTAGCACAGTGATTTCTGTCTGCACCTAATTTCAATTAACAATCATGAGTTAATACAGCTGCTCCAGTCTGACATGGCAAAACTGAATGCTGTCTCATGATTAAAAGTCTCCAAGAGGACATAGAGTTTTAAGCTGACCTTTTGGCTGTGACACATCTGCTGGAGAGGCCAGATCAGGTTAGCAGTTTGTGATGCAACTTTTTCCATCTCGGCAGCTACAACATCTCTGCTTGCCAGTGCAACTGGCAGGTGGTTTGCCACTGCAACTAGATACACATTAAAGTGATTTAAAGTGGAATGCAATCATACACACATGAAAACCTTGGAATTTCGCTATCTATTCTGGAAGTAAAAAAGCTTCAAACCCTGGAAAGATATTTTAGAATGGGAAGTCCATAAACTAACATAATTTCACAGTTGCTTTTCATATTTCAATGATTTTTTAATTTGAAATTTTATTTTATATTTATAGTCATTAAAAAAATATGAATGGTTAATATAGTTAAAATATTTTAAGTACATTTATTATTATAATAATAACAAAGAACTAATGGCAAAGAAAAAAATATTATTAATAGATTGATTTTACTTGATGTTTAAAAATCCCTTTATATTATAGTTGAAGAGTTTTTTATTTTTACAATCAAAAATATGAGACAGAATCCTCTATCCAATACATATAGATATTTTGGATGTTTGAGCACTATATATATTGATATCAAATAATTATAAAGTATAATTAATTGATAATAAATATAGTGATTTCACACAAGCTTATAATATTACCGACGTAAGTTTTGAATTAGATTAATTAATTTGATTAAGATTCAATTAATTTATAAATGATAAAATTAAAACAATATTTCATATATTAATTTATAAATATTAAATTTATTAATTTTTACTTATAAAAATATTATATTTTTCTAATTATTAATTTTTTAAGTTTTTATAATTTGTAATTTATTAATTTAAATTTTAATATTTATATTTAATAAATAAAAAATATCGAGATATAATTAAAAGGTTGGTAATGCACGGTGAATCCAGTGAATCCATTTGAAGCAGCAAAGAATGAGGAGGCAACTATCCCTTTACGAGATCCTGATGATGTCCCTGTTAATGAGGAAGCTACGGAAAATGAACACCCCATTCCCAAAGCGAACAATAAGACACACAAGGCCACAGAAATTGAGGAATTCCTATCACAGGATCTGATGGACTCTTTGCCAGAGAAAATACCAGACACAACGGACACTAGTGGAGCCAAAAGACATCATTCTTCACACCACCCCGATTCAGACAAGGAAAATCCTCGGAGCCAAAAGACATCATTCTTCACACCACCCCGATTTAAACAAGGAAAATCCTCGCCCTGTGGAGGACACTTTTCTTGTACTATTTTCGTCCTCGCCGACTCAATGGGAGTAGCAAAAGGTTGAGAAGAAAAAAAAGGGAGAAAAGAAAAAGGGAGAAAAGTGTAATTTTCTCCCCAAATGCACATTACTTTCTTCCCATTACTTTCTTTCTGGTTTTTCTTTGAACATCAATCTTTTAACCTGTTTTTGAATTTACAAAATGTATTGTTTAATTATTAATTAAAATTACGCAATTTTTTCTGAGAAAATATAAATATAAATATTTTAAATTAAAATATAGAACAGTTTTGTATAAAAAAATTAAAAAATGATACATCCATAACATTTTATATTTAAGTTTAAAACTTATCAAGTGATTATAAATGCAAATTAATATGGTAATTAGTGTAAAAGTTGTAAAGTTTATGCAATGATATGAAAGTAATAATAATAACGTTATATTATACTAAAATAATATAATAAATGCTAATATTATAATATAATAATAATGAAGTTTGTGTGAAGTTTAGTTTGATTAAATTTATATTGTATGAGGAGGTGTTAAGAAAGAGAAGTCTTTGTAGAGTAATAAATTGCAGAAGAACAATCCAAAATCGATTCTCAGCTTGATCCACGAAGAGGCCTGGGTATAGCGGTGGTCCGTCAAAGCTCTTATTAGACGTGTTTGACTTAGAGAAACGAGGAGGAATGGGATCAAAGGAGATGCATTTTAAAACAAATCTAAAGCAGAATCTTTATGAGTGCCTGGCTGGGGTGAGGTGCAGATACACGTAACTTCCGACTCACATGTAAATTCTACGTAACAATGTCTCCCTATAATTGATATTATATTAATTTATTTGATGTATTAGATTTAAACAATATTATATTAATTGATTTGATGTATTATATTTAAAATAATAATAGGTTCAAATAATGGCGATTGATGAATTATCAGTTTAAATAATAATTAGGTTTCTACAATGGTGATTTGATGTATTAAAATTTTTGAAACTGGAGAGATTTAATCTTTAAAATTATATGAAGAGACATGTGTAAGTATGTTTGATAGTAAAAATAATAAAAATAATTTAGTTAATATCAATTGAAATAAAAAAATAAAAAATTAAAAAATTAAATAACCATACGAATAAATAATTAAAAATTGTCAATAGGTTCATTGAACTTAGAGATTTAGTCTACACTCCAATATGAGGGACATCTCTTAGTATGTCACATCCTAAAAAACAATAAAAATAATTTTCACTAACTTCAATCAAAACAAAAATACAAAAATTAAATAACAAGATAAATAAATAATTAAAAATGGTTGGGAGACTCATTCTACAATCCAGTATAAGAGACGTGTAAGTATGTCACCTCATGGAAAAATAATCACTTTTTTTTTTACTAATATCAACCAAAAAAAACAAAAATTAAATAACCATAAAAATAAACAATTAAAAGTGGTGGAGAAGCTCATTTTATAATCTAGTATTTCACTTTTATTCTGCTTGGTTCTTTGATATTTCGCTTTCACTCTTCAAGTAATAAATAAAATATTTCCATGTCTATCTTAAGTAATATAATTTTATATAACTTTATAAAGATAAAGTAATTAAAAATATATTCTCTTATAAATATCTTAATATAGAACTTAAAATAAATGGTTTGAATATCCATATTAACTAATATATTTCAATATGAACTCTCTTTCTTTTTATTATGAGTGTATTAATGTTTACTTTAGTAAAATATTTCAAAGGTGGAAAAGAAAAAGTAATTAAAGATAAAATAATGGAGTTATTTGCTAGTAAAAAGAAAATGTGTAACTCATTCAATTTTTCATATAAAATATTGATAATGATAAAATATTCAAAAATAAAGTATAAATAATGAAAAGTTATCACAATAAATCTATCTTAATCACATATTTACCGAACACTAGAAAAATAATTTTTTTTTTTTAAATTTGTTCCTTCCAAACTCTTAATAAATTCATACTCTTAATAAATTCATAGTTAAAAAAAATCAAAACCATATACACACTCATTATTTATGTTAAATAACATATTTGTTAACTAAATCCAATAAAATAATATTAACGGCATCCAACAAAGTGTCCCACACCATTAAAAAAAATAAATCGGTCAATGTGTTTTTTTTATAATGCTTCTTATAAAATTTAAAGAATCTGAAGAAATAAACCATCCGAGAGACTGCATATTTTACACAGATCCGTCTGGGCTAGTTCAAAGCGGTAACAGACTCTCTCTTCTACAGTTCAGTATAAAGGCGATGTATAAGACTGCATATTTTACACAGAAACGGTAACAGACTCTCTATTCGATTGTTTACGTTGGTTACCTGCTAAATTAATTTTATAGAGTGGATATTTTACAGTTTAGTAGGAAGGTAATTTAAAAATATAAAATTAAAAATGTATAAATATGTTAGTCTTCTCCTTAAAATTAAAATAAAATATTTTTTTATAAGTTAGAATAAAAATATATATAAATGAATAAGATGTTTAAAAATTTATAATTCGAAAAATATTTTAAGAGGTATATTAACTTATATATATTTATATATAAAAAAAATGTAAAAAAATAAAATAATTTAAATATCTAGTGTAAATTAATACACATAATATTTCGTAATTATAATATTTCAAAATAATACAATTTAAAATACAAAAAATTACATATTGATTTTTTATTCTAAAATAAATTTGCACGAGAAATTTGATCTTTCTGAGGTCTTGTTAGATCTATGCTTAAGATAGATCTATTGTGGAGGACACTTCTCTCGTACTATTTTCGTCCTATTCAAACATCATTCTTTAGACCACCTCGATTCAGAGAAAGAAAACAAAACAGACATCAAGACATCATTCTTCAGACCACCCCGATTCAGAGAAGGAAAATCCGGGTGTGTCTCGTACTATTGTGGAGGACACTTCTCTCTACTATTTTCATCCTCACCGACTCAAAGGGAGTGGCAAAAGGTTGAGAAAAAAAAAAAAGGAAAAATCTTAATTTTCTCTCCACTCCGAATGTACATTACTTTCTTTCGATTACGTTCTTTCTGGTTTTTCTTTGAACATAGTGTTTTAACCTAACCTTCGCATTTACAAAATCTAATTTTGTTATTATTAATAAAATTAAAATTTTCATCGAAAAGAAAAATTAAATATAAATTCATTTTAAATTTACATATACCAAAATTATATGTTATAAGAAAATTAAAAAATATACATGATACCATTTTAAATTTAACTTTAAACTTATCAAGTTCATTATAAAATGCAAATTAATATTGTAAATTAGTGTAAAAGTTGTAAGTTTATTTGCAATGATGTGAAATAATATATAATAATGTTATATTTATAATAAATAAAATAATATAATGCTAAATGTATAAATAATAATAATAGTTTGTGTGAAGTTTAGTTTTATTAAATTTATATTCTATGAGGAGGTGTTAAGAAAGAGAAGTCTGTGTAGAGTAATAAATTGCAGAAGAACAATCCAAAATCGATTCTTAGCTTGATCCACGAAGAGGCCTAGGCCTGGGTATAGCGGTGGTCCGTCTAAGCTCTTATTAGATGTGTTTGACTTAGAGAAACGAGGAGGAATGGGATCAAAGGCTTGGCTGGGATGAGGCGTAGATACACGTAACTTCCCCGACTCACATGTAAGTTCTACGTAACAATGTCTCCCTATAAATTGATATTATATTAATTTATTTGGTGTATTGATTATATTAATTTATTTGATGTATTAGATTTAAACAATATTATATTAATTGATTTGATGTATTATATTTAAATAATATTAGGTTGCAGAATGGTTATTTGATGTTAAATTTTTGAATGGAGAGGTTTATTTTACAATTTAGTATGAGAGACGTGTAAGTATGTAAGTATGATGTGTAGTCAAAAAATAATAAAAATAAATTTAGATAAATTAATCCCCCCCAATTTGAAAATAAAAAAAATAAAAAAATTAAAAATTAAATAGTCATATGAATAAATAATTAAATATCGTCAAGAGGTTCATTGAATCTAGAGATTTAGTTTATACTCCAATATGAGGGACATGTGTTAGTATGTCACATCCTCAAAAAACAATAAAAATAATTTTCACTAATGTCAATCAAAACAAAAATTGAATAACCATATAAATAAATAATTAAAAATGGTTGGGAGACTCATTCTACAATCCAGTATTTCACTTTTATTCTGCTTGGTTCTTTGATATTGCACTTTCACTCTTCAAGTAATAAATAAAATATTTCCATATCTATCT
>APFE030251711.1:4591-23064 GCA_000404065.3 Pinus taeda
GAGTTCCTTAATCTATAAATAGGGTATGTTACAATACCATACCATGGGCCAGATCCATGGCTTTTCAATATCAAATGTCGAAAAGACCATAACTCATTTCATATGAAAATTTCTCATATGATATTTTGTTAACGAGAAATTGCACCATATGTTGCAAAGAAATGCCATAAGGCAGGAGCATAGAATTTTATTTTAGCTTATTTTATAATGGTAAAATTAACAAAGGTTTCTTGCATAGAAAAAGGAGAATGATGGAATGGGAGGGAGTCAAAGTCTTTTTATAGCGATAGGTGTAATTGTCATGGAATTGCATGGAACGCACATGATTAGACTATGGTATACATCAAATAATTGTCTTCCTTTTGAATCCCCACATTTCAACAATGAATTCATCTGATTTCTAACTATTATCCAACAACTCCTTCCACAGATGTGTTCTTAAGCCAAAGTGCCAACTATTCCAGCAAGAGGAAGAAGGAAATGCTAACTATTTCAGCCATTGTATGGTTGTCCCGAAGTGCAATTACATGGTCAAGCTTGACCAAGCAGTTGAGAAAATCCATGCCCAAAAGTATAATGGAGTTGGATTTGGTCCACACCAAGAGACTTCACCATCCATTCTCCAAATGGAACTGATTTATCTTCTGCATCTGCCACCTATCAACACTCACCAATGATACTTTAGGTGGATGTGCTAATTATAATTGCAATCAAAATATAATAAATATAGCATATCCTAAACATTCCTTCACACTAATTCCTGTGTTGATGTACATTTAGTGTTTATTATGGGATTGTAAAAAGCTTGAGCGAAATCCTAATCAAAATTTGTAAGCATAGGTATGGAAGAATGCATGTGACTTTTTTGTATTTACTTCTTCACTAATTCTTTCCATCACAGTGTTGAGAGATATTTGAAATGCAATCATCACATCCAGTCATCGCATCGAGTGTCATGTTTACTGTTTTTCGTTTATGGAAATAACAATATTGTAGATGTAATTCTTTTCATGTTTTCTATTTGTATGTTTTGGTTTGAGATTCACATTAACTCTTTCGAAATAGTGTATGAAAACAATTATTTTATCATTCTCTAAAACTTGGTTCAAAAATAATCTATATTTAAAGACCATATTAGGAATTGTGGGTGTAACAAATTTTATTGAAGTAGATAGTGTCACATCATTTTGAGTATCATTCACTTTGGGAATTGTCTTGCTTTCTAGAATATGTTAAAACCACTCGAAATTTTTTTCCTTTACTTCAACTGGTTTATAAAGTAGGATAATAACATATTTTGATCAGTGCAATAAGTTTACAAAATTTATATAATTATGAAAGAAATGTCCATTACAATGAATATCATTATTTATGCATCCCAATTAAATACACCGAGATTGTCTAAGCAATTGTAATAACATTTTCAAATAAATTAAACAAAAAAAATACATTCAACAGTTCCCTTCACAACATCTATTACCGAAATCATTTCACAATTAAGTAGTAATAACACTTACGAATCTAGACATAGGAACGCTAAACAAGAAAATCCAATGGTATATTTTTACGTTAACACACATTTCTCTACCAATATTTTTCTTCCAGAACTTTAGGAGGTCAAACATATATATAATTAGTTTCCATTCTCAGTTGCTGCATCAAAACTGAGTCATTTTAGGGAGTATTTTTTTGTCCCATGATTATATCATTAGCCTTTTACAACAACAAAACCTTTTCATGAAAATACAATCTAATTATGAAGAGTTCGCCACTGCAGTATTAGAGGAAGATGGCGCTCTGCACTAAAGCATCATAGGGTCTAGGATAATAGGTGGTCCAATGTTTTGCTATCGCCATCGTTGCTTTTGTCATTTTCCTGTAGTGAGGAGCTCATCGTGATAGCTTGTGGGCTAGATCCCTACCCGTTCTACAATTCTTACCTTCATCCCCGATTCTATCTGTAGCTGTTAGAATGGAGTTAGATGTTGTCGATTATTCTGTCGACCTAAATCCCAATGAGCTGATTTGGATGCTTCCTCATAGTGTGTCAGATTCTGGTCCTCATTGAACATCGTTTCTCCTGTAGACAAGCCCACTATCTGTCATTGAGCTTTCTAGACCATCAGTGCCCTACCTGCCAACTTCTACTCCCCCCATTGCATCTCCTAGGTTTGACTGCCCTCCACTCTCTCCATCTACGCTCAACCTTCTTGTCGCTTGCATTGCACCCTCTGCTACCTTTGATTCCATTTCTCCTGAGGCATCCCTTCACCTTACATCATCCCGTATTCTCATTTCTTTAGGGTTGTCACAATCTGGGATATCCTCTATCCATCACTCGACACCGGACAACAACCCTAACCCTACCTCTTTTCAGGGGAGTCTTCCTATTCCCCCTAGCAGCTTCAATATTCTGGAAGTTAACGCTTGGAACTCCTCCCCTTCACTACAGGAAGTCTCACAAGGCAATCGGGACCCCTTTTGGGGCCATCTAGATGCTCCATGGAATAGTAATGCTAAGAAGAGTAAGTGTGTCAAGACCTTGAGCAAGGACATCAATCTTAGATTTGTGGAAGGTATCATTATGGGAAAAGTGGTGGATACCGCCAATAGGGTTCTAGTGTGGCATGTGAGGGAAAGAACATATTCGGCTAAGAGGCTTCGCCTCTGGACCTTCGAGATTTGGGGAACTTAACTCAAGGAAATTATGTCGATCACCATTCTATGTTGAGGATTATTTGCCCTCAATTTCCACGAAGAAGAATACATAGATTGGGTACTCTCCCACTATTGGCATATCGAAATGGACCCTATGGTTCTAAAACGATGGAGCCCCCTCTTCAATCTAGAATAGGAGTAGTTGGGTGCTAGTCTTATTTAGGTTCGTCTTCCAGCGCTACCCCTGCACTTTTGGATAGAGGACATCTTTATTCGCATAAAAAATGCATTGGGTACCTATTTGGATCGTGATCTGTCATATGCAACTTCTAACAACAAATCTATGGCCTGCATACTGGTTCACGTTGACACTAGAGAAGGGTTGGAGGAAAATATTACTTTGCACTCGAATCATTTCACTTGCAAACAAACCCTAGACTACGAGGGAGTCCCCTTCAGGTGTAGAAGGTGTCACGAGGTAGGGAAGCTATATAAGGAGTGCTCCCTTCTCTTTTCAATTACTTCTTCATCAGAAAAAGGCACTAAGAATCCACAATCTAAAGATCCTCTGGTGGAAGAACAACCTCCTCATTCTACAAGTCTGATGGGTATGTATGGGGACACTTCTCTACCAACCTGTTTTGCCTCTCTACAACCCACATCTCCGTCCATGATGAGATCTTAGAATGCTGCAGTGGCTACTCACTCCATGGGTCCTCTTCCTTTTCTTTGTTCTTCTATTTCTTTTATATGAACTTCACAACAATTACATGTTTCATATGCATCCATTTCTATCTTGTCCACATTCCCTCTCACATGCCTACTCGATCATCCTTCTACTATCTTCTACACTACCCCACTCTTTGTTACTGGAGATGACTCCATAACTTCACTTAAACCCTCGACCACTTCTCAAATTTCACATCCATATAACCTCTGACCCCGGGTATCCATCCCTCCTAAACCATCTAGATAAGGTCTCTCTTCCCTCTCTATTGAGACTAAACCCACTTGAGGGTACCCTTCAGGATTTTGAGAGCTATCCTTCTTGCCAGGGTAGATGTGGCCCTAGGTGGATAGACCACAATTGATAGGGTTATTAAAGGAAAGAACACCCTTAATCAAGATGATCCATGAAGTGGTTGCCCCTGAACTTTAGAGGGTTTTCTAGCCTTGCTAAAAAACTATCCCTCAAGAGGCTCCTGGATACAAAGCCATTTGACATAATTTATTTACAAGAAACCCTTGGGAAGGAAGAGTAGGTTTCCTTGATTCTTCACTCTATGATGTCTGGCTTGTGCTTTCATGCCTAGATGTCAATGGATGATCCACGGGTATTGAATTGAGCATTAATACTCGATCCATCAACCCTATTTCTGTATGGGGGGGACCTGGATTCCTAGGAATGGATATCTTTTCCTCAGAGATGGGCGAGAAATTTCATATCATCAATGTCTATGCATCATATCATATTAGGGTATAGTTATGGAATCAGCAATTGCAATTGTCGTTGATGAATTCTAATAACCTAACTTTGGGTCGAGACCTCAATTTCACTATTCATTATAAGAAATGTTTGGGACATCATATACAGCTAGATCCCCTTCATAATATATGGAACATCTCCTAGAACGACATCATCTGATTGAGATCCCTATGAACAAAAAGAAACTGACATGACATAATAGGAGAATTGGTGATGCTACTTTGCATAGGCAATTGGATTGGTTTCTCATCAAAGAGGACTTTCTTGGTACCCTCTCCAATTTTCTTCAATGGGTTGGATCTGGGGGTGTCTTTGATCACTCCCCCATCTATTTGGAACTAGTTGGTTCTTCCCTAAAGCCCAGAGAACCCTTCATGTTCAACTCGACCTGGCTATAGGACCCCAAATATCACAAATTGGTTACCGATTTTTGGAGAGACCACCCTCGTTCCAAAAGGCGGAACCTAGTTGAAGGATTTTGTCGAAAACTCATGGAACTTAAAAATATTTCCACTCAATGGGCCAAATATAAATGATCTAGAGACAACCAGACTCTTTGTGCAATTGAACACTAGCTTGCCAATCTTATGGATGACCAAGGTCATGGATTCATCTCAGTTGAAGCTAAATCTACCCTCACCGAGGTAGAGGCCTAAAGGTCCAATATTCTATAGGATCGAGAAGAGACTTGGAGACTTAGAAGCAGAGCAATCTGGCTAAAGGTAGGGAATGACGATACTAAATTCTTCCACAATTTTGCCAAAGGAAGGTGGGCTTGTAACACCATTTGGAAAATGTCTACTGATCATGGACAATGTGCTCAAACGTTCCATCAACTAGATAATTTGCGAAATTCAGTTTTAAACAGCTTTTCAAGGCTCCACTTGGGATTTCGCTCACAGAAATCATTCGTATTGCTGGTCATTTCCCTTGGTATGTTGACTCTGACATATATGAAGATCCCACTAAACCTATATCTATGGACGAATTAGAGAGCACCCTGAAATGGTTCAAGAAGGATAAAAGTCTAGGCCCTGATGGATGGTCTATAGAATTCTATCTACCTTCTTTTGGTACTTTAGGCATGGACCTACTCAAGGTTGTTGAGGAATGTAGGATTACAGGGCACATGTATGAGGTCATCAATTCCACCTTCATTGCCCTCATCCCTAAGGTGGACTCCCCTCAATCCTTAATTGGTTTCCAACCCATATCCCTTTGCAATTGCTTATACAAAATTATAGCCAAAATCATTACTAACTATATCAATCCTATTCTCTCGGCCAACATTCATATAAATAATTTTCTTTCCTCCATAATCGACAGATCCATGAGGCCATTGGAACATCACAGGAAGCTCTCCCTTCTATCAAATTGAAGCATCTAAAAGGATCCATTCTCAAAAATCAATCTATCAAAGGCTTTTGATCAAGTTATCTATCTCGATCTTAGGATGTTTCTCACACACCTTGGATTCCCCATCCCTTTCATCTGATGGATTATGTGTTGCATTTCCCCTATCTCCTTTAGTGTACTTATAAATAGATCAATCTCCAATTGCTTCCATGCTGAGAGGGGTCTCAGACATGGTTGTCCACTATCCCCAATACTTGTCCTGCTTTTCATGGAAGGACTAAGCAAGCTAATCCTAGAGGAACGAAGAGTTGGGCGACTATTGGGGCCCAATATCACTGATCAATGTATTTTATCCCATCTTCTTTTCTTTGATGATGTGTCATTTTTATCATTAGTGGCATCTGAGACTTCAATACTTTTTATGATATCATACAACATTTTTGTACAACTACTGGGATGGAAACCAATAGAACAAAGCCTACCATCACCTTCACAGCTTGCTCTCCTCAGGAACCCATACATGCTTATCAGAAGTTTCCCTTCCAATTTTTTCAATTGGATGATGAACTTATATATTTGTCGTTTCACATAAACTCCCATGGATAAGAAATAGCTGACTAGACTTGATTGATGAATAGGGTGTAAAAAATATTGCTTAGTTGGAACCACCAATTATTATCCAAACTTGGGAGGCTAGTTCTTATCAAATCAGTATTGGAAGCTACTATGGATTACTAGTTGTACCTTGCTTGGATTCCTCAAGGTATACTTTTGACAATACAAAAAATATGCTCCAAATTTCTATGGAATTGACACAAGGAAGGGAAGTAATTCACTTGGGTGATATGGAGTTGTATTGCATTGCCCAGGAAATTGGGAGGATGGGCCCTCAAATATCTTCCAACATTTTCACATGCATTGGGTGCCAAATTCGGATGGCTACTCCTAAAGCCCAAAATTATGTGGAAAGATGTGGTCATCAATAAATACATTTGGCCGCATAACCTCATGGATTGGGTTCGCCTTCCATCTTCGAACAAACATGGTATCTCTATCATCTTAATGGTTGTATTACAAACTCTCCCTAGCATCAGGAATGGCCTCACTTGGTGAATTAACAATAGAACAACAATTTGCATTGGATCTAAATCATGGATAGCTTGTTGAAACTTATATTGACTTCCTGCAAACCTAATTTCATTCCTAAATGGCAGGGACGTATCCAGAATTGTACAAATAGTAGATCAACATAGCACTACTATTTTCTTACAAGCTTAGAAATTTCCAGCTACACTAGGCATTCAAGATCAGTACATACAAGATTGGGGAAAGTACATAAATGTGTTATCTGAATCACATGTCTGAATATTTAATCACGATGATGATCTCATATGGGCTTTGACAGCTCATCGAGTATACTCTCGCAAGATCGGATATCCAACTATACATGTTGTGCATAAGCCCCCTTTTCTAGAGGGGTGGTGGAGAGCACTTGGAAACCCAATGCTCCCCCACGAAATCAAATCTTTATGTGGGATATCATCATGAATACAACTCCTACAAGTATCAACTTGATGAAGAGATTATACTTTTGTTCATCTTCGTGTGTCATTTTTCAATAGCACGGGGAATCAAATGATCATCTCTTCCTGTTCTGCAGAACCTTACAACACATTTTGGGAGCAAGTCCTCTCCTCTTTGGACATACCTCAACATTGGGAAGGGTGAAACATCAATGAGGCACGGAACGACTAGTGGGAAGCTTCCCCCAACATGAAGAATCACAATCCCCCCATGATTATATGATGTCATACTTGGTTAAGTCAAAACAACATCATCTTTAACAATCTGCAAATTCGGTGGCCTTTGGTAATCACTAGAATCATCAATAATTTCAATGAAATACTAGATTTTGAACAGTCCCCACCTTCTCGCACCATAACTCCTGAAGCCATCAACCATGACCATCCATGGGTATACTTCAATGGATCTGCCCAAGACCAGTGGTGTGGGGTATTATTCTCCATTTATTAGACAATCACTCTTTTTGAATTTGCATGGGGTTTGGTGCTAGCACAAACAATTTCTCTAAGCTCATCTCACTCCGACATTTATTATACTTTACATTGGCACATAACTGTAGACATATTCAGATATTTGGGACTCTAAGATCATCATTAATTGGTTCTCTTGCACAACTGCATGTCATGTAAATTGTCTCAGGAACATTTTGGATGATGCATTGCATTTAAAATCACAATTTGAACAAATTACCTGTTTCCACATTTACAGGGAGCACAACTAGGTTGTGGATCAACTTTCCAAGGAGGCAGCGAATCAACCCAGATGATAATGGTTTATCTAAGAACAAAGGCAGGGAGAGTTCTTCCAGTATTATCACAAGCCTTACAAGGACCAGATATAACATAGGGCTAACAAGCCCCAATTTTCACAGTTTTTATGATCTTAATATATATATAAAAATTTGCAAAGAAAACATTTTGAATTTTGTATAAATATCTACTAAATCTGAAGGCATACCTTTAGTGGGTAACTATGTATAGACCTATATATTTTGATGGCTGTGTACACACATGCATCATATGCTACCAACATTTACAACATGTAATTTTCCATTTATAATAGAAAGTTATGATTTTTCCCATGGGAAAAAACAAACACTTTTGATTATCAAATCAATTTTCTTGAACCCTATGACACTATGAATTATTGAATCATACTCATAATGGTTTTATTACTAAGAAAGATGAAATTAGGTTTCTCTAGTGACTCCACTACCATTTTTACTTGTGAAGATCGCTCCAAACTAGAAAAGTGCTCCAACTTTTCAATTTTGTCAATGAGGCTCTCCTGTTGGTGAACAGTGTTGTTGTTTCCTAGTTGGGAACCCTTGGAACTTAAGTCAACCTAAGGTCTAATTGGGTCAAGAGCTCCCCCATCAAGGATTGTGTCTTTCCAAATTCATATAAAAAAATGCAGGTCTACTACACATGGTAGTCTTGATAGAGGACTTTACCCAATTTATCTTAGGTACTCCGACAGAACCTCACATCACATGCAAAGGTGAATTTCTACTGTAACCAACACATACTAATATAAGCTTACAAAGTAAGCCAAAGGAGAAAACTTCCATAGTATGGCACTAAACCTTAAAACGCCCATATTAGCCTTCACAATGAATTTTCGCCAATAATTAGGGCACTTGGGTTAATTAGAGGCACTTTAATTTTAAATATGAAGATATTATTTTGATGTTTAAATAGAGACATGTGTATTGAATGTAGGGTTTCTAGGTTTTTAATCCTTCCTTTAAACACCCAATAAACAACTGTGAAGGAATAAGATGTAAAATTTAATCATGCTTATTTACATGCCTTGTAAAGAAAAACTTATTGTAGGAGATTTCATGGTTCCCAAATTGTGGTGTTGGTTTTGTATTTGCTAATGGGGGGACCCTTTGAACTTCCCAAGGTGGTATTGTAGTGACTGTAGAAAAATGTCACTAATATATATCATAGTCTTATGGAACATATATGCTACATACTCAAAGGAGGTCTTTCTCGGTTATGGTGTAATTTGTGTGCACGACCTACTAAACATGTTCCTTTTCTATTTGTAATAAAGTTTGGATACCACGTGAGTAAATAAATAGTTACCAAACATGTACTTTGTGTGCACAACCTACTAAACATTTTCCTTTTCTATTTTTAATAATGTTTCGATACCATATGATTAAATAAATAGTTACCAAACATGTCACATGTTTATTTCGAATTCACTGCACTATCACAATGTAATTATAAGGCATGGATGTTGATATGCATAAGTGTCACAATAAGTTTATGTATCATGTCCAATAAGCAAGGGTTACACATATTACATCATGTCTTATTCTTGGGTTTTGCTCCATAAGATCACAATAATATTGACAGAATGACGGAAAGGGCTACACGTATTACACGATGTATTATTCTTGAATTTTGCTTCATAACATCACAATAATATTTACAGAATGATAGAAGGTTGGGTTTATTTACACTTGGTAGAAACTTATATTATTTACTTGTAGAAGAGCTCAAAGAAGAGATACATCAATATATTATAATAATGCAATTGAAGCTACAAAATACTTATCATTTCTAGTATTTTTTGTTGTCTTCTAACAATTTAGATGACTAATTATTGCCATGTATGTGTGATAAACCAAACATATGTAGTGAAAACTTGTAGACGATGCTGTCACAGAAGTAGTTGTTATGCTTGTACAATAATTGAAGGAAGAATGTCATGTAAACATCGTGGCTACCAGAGAAGGTGCAATAGATGCAAGTGAGAAAGTTCAAGTATTGGTAATTGAAAGGAAGAAAATTTGTCTAGAGAGAAGAATGAGAGAAGTGAGAGCCCATATTCTAATTGTAGTAGCTTAGAGTCAAGTTATGGACCATATGGTGCCTTTTGAATTAACTCTAAATTCATGTTCAGGTGCCCTCATTCCAACATAGGGAAAATAAAATAACATATATGTAAGGAAAATTTAGCAATTAGTTCTCATAGGTACATTCATACAAGCAATACTAGGGTACACAAACATAAATATTGTCACCACTGCTCAAGAGTTAGGAAATCCTTCCATGGATTACATTATTTTCATAATAACAAAAGACATCATGAGAATTATTCTAGTAATTTTGATGATGAAGGAAAACTATCGTGGCCCAAGTCCTATCGATTCCTATCATATTTGTCATTCAAAGCAACTAGAAGACATCATACGTTGTAGCTCAAGTACAATGGGAGTTACGTAAGGGTTAACTTCAAACATGAGCTTTTAAAAATGGTGTTTTCATTAGAATTAAGTATCATAATGTGAAAGGATCAAATTTTGGGTGTGTTAAACAAGTACAAATGCCTTAGGGATGTGACAAAAACTCTTCATGATATAAAAGGAAGGAACTCTACACTCACTCTTCTACAAATGCCTCCCTTTGCAGAAAGGATTCCCCCAATGTTTTATGATATAAATTGAATATCATAATGTGGAAGGTTCAAATTCCAGATGCATTGAACAAGTACAAATGCCTTTTGGATGTGACAAAAATGAAATGAGTTATAGTTATCAATTATGTTAAAAGTTATAAGGGGACATACTACTATAGATGAAATGAGCGAGGGTTTTCAATTACATTGAAAATATTGACGATATTCCCTGCTGGTTAGAGTTGTCGAAGAGAATAATTTTTACATATTTTCCATTGATTGAGGAACAAAATGTAGAGTAAGGTCATAAGGAGAGAATCCATGCCAAAATGGTTTCATTTCCCGCAATTTTGTAAAAGTTCTAAAGAATCCATGCCAAAATGGTCCCATTTTCAACTCATTTTTATTAAAAACAATTTGGTAAATGTTCTTATGATAGGGTGTGTAGTCTTGTTGAGTGATTTCTTGCTATATGGAAGTGATGTGGAATACATTAAGGATAGCGATCAGAGCTTTTCTCATTGAATTATAAATATGAATTAAGGATAAAAATTAGGGGTTTTCCCAACGAAGCATGTGTAATACTAATCAGATTCGCATGCATCATACAAATAAGTTCAAATCATTTCAATTTTTAATAAAATCCACATGCATCATAAAAATAATTTGAATCGTAATACTAATCAGATTCGCATGCATCCTACAAATAAGTTCAAACCATTTCAATTTTTTAAATCAAATCCACACGCATCATACAAATAATTTGTATCCTTTCAATTTTTTCACGCTTCAACTAGTTTACTATTGTATTAATCATATATTATTGCATTACAAAAATAAGTTCCAATCCATTCAAAAGTTTTAATTAAATCCTCATACATCATACATAGAATTTGAATCATTTCAACTTTTTCATTTACTGTCGCTAATAATTTTCATTTGGTTGGCCATAGCAATACATTGGGATTTCAGCAATGTCAAGAAGCAAAGAAAAGATCTACTTGGTGGGTATTATGTAGTCTACACTTATTTCCATGACTATTCCTCTAAAAAATGGGAAGATCATTTCAAAATATGAAATGCCATACAATGAAGCTTCCAAACTGTAAATATTTTTAGGTAGCTTGGGGCATTGTACCTCCCATATTATTGGTAATTAATGTGCATTAAACACAATATTCGTTACCAAGTCTCATTTCAAAATTTGTATATAGTCATCTTTTATTGTTCCTAATCAAGGTTTTTATTTCCCACTTTATGGTTTCTTGC
Organism: Pinus taeda; assembly: GCA_000404065.3. Taxonomy (NCBI): domain Eukaryota; kingdom Viridiplantae; phylum Streptophyta; class Pinopsida; order Pinales; family Pinaceae; genus Pinus; species Pinus taeda. Next base: position 16,359 of record APFE030251711.1, read on the forward strand.
AAGTCTCTTTCAGGCTATAGGATTGTGCTTGAGAGTTCAAATATAGATTCCTTAAGATCCTTGGCACTATTTGGAAGAGATGTTTTTAGACTTCATATGGACAATATAGTATGTATTATGTTGTATGTTGTAAGGATGATGTACATACCCATTTTTAATAATTGCAAATGAACTGTGTGTAGATATTCATTTGATAATAGTCAAAGTTTTGTCTCTTCATTTGTCTTGCACATTATTTATTTTTAAATGGAAATTGCATCAAATAAGTTTCATTACAAAGGTCCATCATCAAGCAGACATAGGTATACCCATCGACCAAGGAAGGAGAGCAACAACCAACTCTTTTATGTCAACCAACTCTGATCTAAAAGTTGTAAGTTATCCCAAATGGGTTGAATTAGTTACCTCATGAAAGGTTGTTGGACACAAGATTTTCCACATAGAAGAAATATTAGTCATCTCATTAAATGTTTGTAAAGACAATCTTTCCACTTATAAGGAATGCACATCACTATGATCATATCTTACAGAGACCATATCTTAGACATGCATGCTTGCTTGCTTGCTTGATTGTTCATGCCATTAGTTTTTCATGCAATGAACATATCTTCAAAGTAATTACAATTTCAAACATATGAAAGGCCATTTCAAATTCAATTTAAAATTTGGAATGTGTGTTTATCCTCTATTGCATGTTAGTAAATTTCATTTGAGTGGTAAATGCATTCTATATTTAATGCAACCAACTCATCCCACTATCGAACTTTAAGTTAGAATTGTTTATGACAATATTAAAACAATAAAGTGTTATCACTTTTATTTGATGTTATACATTTCATTAAAATGAAAAACTAGTTAATAAAATAAATTTAAATCAACAATTATTATAAATTTATAGTTTGTATTACATTTGCAGAATTCAAGCATCCATTTTTTCTAAATCAATTATTTTTAGAAATGGAAAAATAAATAATAAAATAGATTTAAACCAACAACTTGATTAACAATTTGTATTGCATTTTCAAAATTCAAACAATTTTTTTTTTAAATTGATTTATGTATTCAAAAATAACAATATCATCCAAAATTATATTACAAACTTCTTAAAAGAAATTAACAAAAACCCCACTTACTTCCAACGAAGTGTTCTCCACGGTGTTTTTCGTGGCCTATAATGATTCAACGACAAAATAATTTTTAATCATCTAATAGATTAGATCAATGGTGCAAGATAAGTCATGGTAGCACATAGGAGAGTTCTTGCCAGAGGGAAAAGCCTTACGAGGTAACAAGATTTGGGTTAAAATTAATTAGGAAAAATTCCTTAAAAAATATATTAATTAGAGTCGTTTTTAACTTAATATTGAAAATGAGTAAAGATATAATGACATGTAGTTTTCAATTTAAAAAACTTAAAATTTAATTTAAAAAAATTAAAATTAAAATTAATACCTAAATAGTAATGCTATTGGTGAACAAAGACAGTCAATTATATTGAATGCGTTAAGATAGAAATAAAGAAATATAATGAGCTCTCTACGATCGCTGCTTCTCTAGTGACCTTGTAATATATATCTTTTTTAACAACATGGTGAATCCATAACTGTCGAACGTAATATTAGGAAGACCCACGATCAATTCTTGTAGCTTCCATTATAACACCATGAGTGCATCCAACAACCTGTAAGTAGATATAATAATTTCTTATGAGTTTGGGAAGAGCCGAGACTCCAGCTAGTAGAGAGTCAACTCCTTGAGCCGCTGCACACCATAGCAAGACAATATACTCAATGTGATTTGAACCCTGGCCTGGTGGGTTTCAAAAGCGACCTTGTAAACAGTAGAGGACCAAAAAGGATCTGGGCTAGTAATTATGCTGTAAGGAATTTCCCTAGAACTCCCTTATTAGCCACCTGTCCTCATTATGCACCATTCGATTTTTTGTTAGACGTACTCCTCCGTTGATTTGAGATACACAGACATGTGGGAGTTGTTGTAACTAGTTTCTTGATAGAATGTGATGGAGCAGCTTTTTTGTTTAAGTTATTCAATTTCTTGATTGCACATAATGCATTTTTGTTTCTGTTATTCAATTTCTCGAATGCCAGAATGCCCTTTTGTTTCAGTTATTCAATTTATCAAATTCCCTTTTGTCTCAGTTATTCAATTTATCAGAATTTTTTTGTTCAGTTATTCAATTTCTGGGAATGCCCTATTGTTTCATTTATACATTTTTTTGTCATTCATTTTCATTATAAAAGTCTGATTTCATTCTCACCGAGGGACTGTTAATCTTATTTAGAGAAATTATGAAACTAATTTGACAATGATTCCTGAGCTTTTTGGGTTTGAATCATGTGTGTGAGGTGGTTGTTGTATAACATATTATGTGAATAAAAAACTGGGAGTTGAAAAGAGGAGAGTCCCAGACTTGAGCATAGAGGCAGAGAGTTATCATCTGCTTATCAGACCCTCCTTCTTAAATTTAATGTAGAACATATGAGATATAGTGTCCATTTTCACTCCATGGGTTTATATACTAAGGAAATGGATCCAATGCTCACCGATCTACCAAAAGACCCTTTGTAAGTTTATGAGATTGAAACCTTGTTTCATGTCTGTGGTTTTTAAGCCTCAAGGATCTCGCTTCTTGGCCCATTCAAGATGATGTATTAATGCAAGTTTATGCTGTCAAAATTAAAATTTTCTTTATTTAACAATTACTACCAATCAATATGTTCAATATTATGGCTAACAATTGCATTTGAGTTGCTTTCATACATGAATTCATTTCCTATTATTGACAATTGTCTCTGATCTATGTAGGAAATGGGCTAGGACTTCAACTATGACGATTACCACAGGTGCCTAAGAAATATTATGTCTTCTAGTTGGTGAATTTACCACTATCTAATGTTTTAACTTTCAAAAAAATCAAAGAAAAGGCGATTGATTTGATTTGACTTTCATTGTTTACACTGTTTGGGATACCATTGATTGCTTTTGGCCAAAAACGTTATCTTGCTACACTCACTAGCAATAAATATTTCTTAGATGGTTTTGTTCATAGGGGATTTCCATATGAGAGTCTTAAAGCAGACCATATGCTGAAGAACTTGTTTTTAAGCATGCCTCATAGGAAAATTGTAAGATCATATGGATCCCTTAAAATTCTTTATATCATGACAGCACATGATGAAGTCCTAGGTTTATTTGGAAAGATATAAGCATATTTCTCAACCTTTTGTACCATTGTTCTGTAAAACAAATATTTACAAACACTGACAGTTCATGCTGGAAAGGTCCTTAACGAGTTGGGGGTTGGACGATTGCTTTGAAGGCATAATATGGTTTGAGACACTTAATCCTCCTTCACAAATCACTAAAAGAAATAATGACTTGGATATGCCCATGGATAACTCTACAATGCCGAAGAAACCCACAATTTTCAAGCCCTCAAAAGAGACCATGGCATAGGTTCTTTGCCTTGCAAACGCTGATCCACAAAGAAGGGTATGGGACTAAATATTTTGATGACCATTTTCTTTCAGCTATCCATTTTTTCATGAAAACAAATTACATAATCCATTAGAAAACAGTATAGGTGTACCATTAAGATTGACTCATCCATGTATTGGTTAATATTTTAGTGATGGCCTAAAACAATAATGAACAAATCCGCCCAGGTTAAAATGAAGGTAATTATAATTACTTGTTCTTGTTATGATTTCCACCACCAATATCAATGACGTGATTCCCATGCTAAATCCATCAATCGCTGAAATATTTTTTCTGTTATTGATTGATTGATTGATTAATCAAGAAATGAGTTTGATGAAAGTTGTCGAGACATCATTCTATCACATGAACCACACCCATTTCACTTATAAAACAGTGTCCCTAATTTGCAAAGGAATGCAGCTGGAGCCACAAATGGGCAGTGCCATGTTTGGATTCACTCTTCTTCTTCTTGCACTTTTATCTCATTCTCTCATTGCTATAATAGCGTCTATGTCAGAATATGGTTATCCTACTCGAAGTGCCCAAATTAGATTTTCTGCAGTACCATTTTTTTGGGGGCACAAAGTAGTTATTAACCTTGCAATATTTCAAATGCAATCACTTTTATCATAATAACCCATAATAAAGAATATATAATATTATATAATATAAATATATATATATATAACTATATAATATATATATATATATATATATATAATTTGGTGAGCCCACATCTTTCTCAGATTCAAATATATATTTGTATAACAAATGAGCTATTTGAAAAAATTCATAGTTTTTTAATTAAAATAATATCAATACAAAGAAAAGATGAATAAAGGCCAAACATTCAAAATATGGAGCGGACATAGTAAATTATTTCTATAATTCTCTACCTTATTTTCGTGTTTTCTATATTTAGAATAATATTTGTAGATAATATAGCCATGAGCTTAGATTCACCTTGCTATATGGTCATGCGATATTTCTAAATAAATTGAAAATAGACGTTCCTTAATTTGTTTTATGCCTGATTTCGGAAGTCAGTGAAATTGGAAAAGATCGATTGTAAACTATTTTACGATAAACGTTTTAATTTATCTGTAATATTGTTAAATAGAAACCATGCAAAGTATATAATTTTCTCTGGAATTTGGGTTGTTTCAGGGATGGAAATGTTGTGAGGCAATGATTTCTGGGATATTACAAATAGGTCCACTTCAACGTGATTAAATATTATTGGGATTTTTGGGGACGGGCCATGGAGCAAGACTATTAAACAGAAATATCTAAAAGGTAAGGGCCTTGAGTTCTGGTAGAGAAATGATGCAATTTGAATCTAAAAGGGATCAGCTATATGGCTTAGCTTCAGGAAATTTGGGAAATTCTTTTTGTCAAAACTAAGATGGAGGATCCACACTGGAAACAGGCTTTTCATTGGTCTTGATCCTATCGCTTGTAGCCGCAGCTTCTATCTTCTAGAAGATCTTTTATTTTCCCTACACAAAATCGATGTTTTCACCGTCGACAAACTCATCTCAGACTGGTTGGGCCTTACCCCCATTTGGAAGGATGTTATAGACATTGGTCTGCCGGCTGAATTCTCTTCCACATGGAATGCGGTCATCGCTTCTTTACAGGCAAGCGGGATTGTATGCGGGGGACTAAATGACCATCTTATTTGGTTCATGCTAAATGATTCTGTGCCAGTCAGAGTTAAAGACATATACTCCGATTTCATCTGCACAAAGGCTTTGAGCTCCGCCTTTATTTTACCGATGGCTCTATGGAAATTAGGATGCCCTCCTAGAATGATATTTTTTTCCTGGCTGGTTTTCAATAACAGAAATCTGACATGGAATAATATGAGGAAGAGGAATTGGCATGGCCCTAGTAGCTGTTCGATGTGCGAGTCAGAAGAGGAGACAAATCTTCACATGTTTTTTCAATGCATCTCCTCACAGGAAATTTGGTATGAGCTTGCTATTTTATTTGATTTTCCTCACAATGTCTTTGCTTCTGTTCATGCAACATTTCAATGATGGTGTACACAATGCGAGTCAAGGTGCCCTCTCCTTGTCATCATGATTTGGTGTGCTTGGAAGTGGCGGAACCATAAAATTTTCAGAGATTCCAAGGACCCCTATAAGTCCATTTTGCACTGTATCAGCTCAATTTTTTATTATGTTTCAAGCACACAGGCCTAAAACTTTGGGCACAGCCACTGCTCTTTTATTTTGATTATTATGATAAAGCATATGTATCCATGAGTACTGTCTCTCTACATCTTATTCCATCTGCTCTTTTTTTCTCTATAGTCTCCATATTATGCAATGTTATATGTCACTCATCCTATATTCTTCCTCTCAATGATGTCTTGATATGGAGCTGCTCAAGTCATCCATTTGTATCCAATCATGGTTTTTATATTGACTTAATATAATCTATGATGCTTTTTCTTCTGAAAAAAAAAATTTATTATTGGGAAAGGGATTCCCATTGCATTGAGAACAGAGGCCTGCGGAATGTATAATTAGTTGCAAAAGCTTTACATTTGGAAAAGGGCAGGGGAATATGTATATTCATCAGCCTCCCATTCAAATTTTAGTTTATTATAGTGTAATATTTAGTTTATGATTAATTGTATAAGCCTGGTTTTTGTTGGAATTGGTCTTACATAATTTTGATTTTAATTAAATGAATGGTTAAGAACTGTTCTCAAAATATTCTTAGTTTTATACATGACCAAACTAACAATATCAAAGGTTGGCAAACTTTTTAAGTTTCAATACAAGTGTCTATTTAATACAATACAAAATTCTAAAATATAATTAAAAATATTATAAAGCACTCCACTCTCTTATCCACTCATTTCATACCTCTCACTCTATCTGTGAATTTCATCCCCATCTGCCAAATGCATTTGTTTTATTCCAAATTCACCTCTATCCATGAGCTTAGATTCACCCTTCCACATGGTCATGTGGTATATCTAAATAAATTGAAAATAGAAATATTATTCTCTAGTATGGGTGCTCTACAACCATATTATTCTCTGATCTCCGCCCTCTACAACCCAATGTAGGTTAGATGCGTAAACAATTTTAAATGTTGGCCTAATTTAAAAAAAATAAAATAAAATAAAATTGTAGGTTAGATGTGTAAACAATTTTAGATGTGGCCAAATTTAAAAAAAAAAAAAAAA
>APFE030251714.1:7389-20123 GCA_000404065.3 Pinus taeda
CATATAATTGTTTCTCCTCCAATAGTTGTAGCACCCTGTCAACATGTTCAACATGATCCTTCCAAGACTTGTTGTAGATTAGTATATCATCAAAAATACTAACACAATTTTTCTAAGGAATGGTTTGAAAATTGAATTCATCAAATGTTGAAATGTTGAAGGTGCATTGGTAAGGCCAAAAGGCATGACCAAAAATTCATAATGACCCTCATGAGTTCTAAATTTTGTTTTCGGAATGTCTTTAGTCTTCATTCTAATTTGATGATATCCTGAGCAAAGATCCAACTTGGCGAAGTAAATTGATCCATGCAATTCATCTAGTAATTCATCAATGACAGGAATGGGAAACTTATCTTTTATAGTGAGCTTGTTGAGCTCCCTATAATCTGGACACATGCACCATGATCCATCCTTCTTGTGCAATACTACTAGAGCAGAGAAAGAACTTTGACTAGGTTGAATTATACCAGCCTCTAGCATTTCTGCAACCATACCTTCAATTTCACTCTTTTGGGCATAGGGATATCTGTACGGTTTTATGTTTGGAGGAACACTTCTTGGAATCAAATGAATAGCATGATCATGATCACGAATAGGTGGGACACCTTTAGGAGTCTCAAATACCTTAGAATGTTTGTCCAAGACTTTTTGGAGATTTAGAGAAATAAATGATTTCGATGTGGAAACATCTAGCGAACATAATTGTGCAATTACTCCTCGTTGTTCCTTTTTTAGAAGCTTTGTCATACCATTAGAGCTTATTATCTTTCTCGGTTTCCGTGTAATACCCTTTAATTCAACTTCCTTTTCCTTCCACAGAAAATTTCATGAAAGTTCTTGAAAATTAAAAGCTATTGTACCCAAGGATTGTAGCCATTGGACTCCTAGTACAACATCAACACCTCCCATTGGAATGGAAAGCATTGGGCTAGTCAATACATATTCTCCCATGGATAGCTTGATATTATGGCATTTTCCAGAGCAATTTATTGTTCCTCCATTTGCAATCATCACTTGACACTCTGGTGCTGGATATAGGAAGCAATTCAATTCTTTTGCTACCCTACAATGAATAAAATTGTGGGTGCTTTCCTGAATCAATCAACACTATTACCTTTTTCTTCTTGATATGTCCTTTTATCTTGATAGTTTGAGGAGTGGTAATTCGAACCAATGCATTACAAGATATGGTCGGATTCATTTCTTCTTTATCTAGGGTTTGTTCCTGGAGTATATCCTCTTCTTTTGACATTTATTGTTCATTTTCTTCCTACTATTCACAATCTATGTAGAATAATTTCTTCTTAGCACACTTGACCTTTAGTGTATTTGCTATCACAACTGTAAAAAGCCCTTTTGCTCTTTTTTCTTCCAATTGTTATGGTGTCAACCTTATAGGTTGTGGAAGGCTAGGGGCAACAACACTTCCATCTTTATAGTTGCGAGTGGTAGGCTTCCTCGTTGCCATAATTTTTCTTTCCATTTTTCTTGCTAACTTGAATGCCTTCTCCAATGATTCAGGGTCCCAAAGGCAAACCTCATGTTGGATATTATCCTTTAAAGTTCTTATGAACACACCAATCCTATGCTCCTCTGGAATATCTTTTACCCTTATGTTCAATTTTTGGAAGTCCTCAATGTGCTCCATCATTGAAACCTTTTGTTTGAGACTTATCAATTGGCTAAAAAAGGTGTTGCTTTTTGTATCCTCATAATGTCCTGTCATTTCTTTCGTACAAAATTGCCCAAGTAGCAATTTGTTTACGAGAGTAAAGCCATCGATACCATACAAACTGATTTGGTTCCAAATATAAAGTTGCAATACGTACTGTTGGGATCACGATTGTCGTTACACCAAAACTCGCAGGTGTTAGTAAATGAACGCATCACCAGAGTTAATAGATCCTCGAGAGGCGTTTAGTCCATGTCACGAAACACACGGGGAGCGTTGGATTATCCAATGCCCAACAATATCCCCCCCAGCGCGAGTCGAGTGTGATTCGAACGTGAGACCTTTGGCTCTGATACCACTTGTTGGGATCACAATTGTCGTTACACCAATACCCACAGGTGTTAGTAAACGTACGCATCACCAAAGTTAACAAATCCTCGAGAGACAGTTAGACCATGTCACGAAACACACGGGGAGCCCTGGATTATCCAATGCCCAACACGTACCTTTTGTATGTTTTGCACATTATGGAGATCGAAAAATTGCTCCATCTATAGTATCCATGTTTATGTAGATTATCTTCCGGATACATCGCATTAAGTTTTTTTTTTTTTTTTTTTTTTTTTTTTTTTTTTTTTTTTTTTTTTTTTTTTTTTTTTTTTTTTTTTTTTTTAATCGACGTTTCGAACTAGCAATGGTGGTTCATCTTCAGGATGTGAAAGATTATTGAAAGATTGGTCTCATTGTTCCAAATATATAGAGATGTATGAGATGCTTTAGCCGACATTTATTAGGATTTATTAAATTATTCTATTTGTTTTAATTATACTTTTAATTGTTTTATTATATTTTGTTAATTTAATTATATTTTTGTGATATTTACAAAACATAATAGAATTGAGATGCAAAACATAATAGAATTGTGATGGAATTAATTTAATTATTCTATTATGTTTTGTAAATATTTTTGTAAATATCACAAAAATATAATTAAATTAACAAAATATAATAAAACAATTAAAATTATAATTAAAACAAATAGAATAATTTAATAAATCCTAATATATGTCGGCTAAAGCATCTCATACATCTCTATATATTTGGAAAAATGAGACCGGTCTTTCAATGATCTTTCACATCCTAAAGATCAATCACCGTTGCTAGTTCGAAACGTCGATAAAAAAAAGAAACCTAATGCGATTTATCTGGAAGATAATCTACATAACCATGAAACTCGTAGAAATCTCAAAGACAAAAAGTATCCATGTTGCGGGATCCTTGCCATCAAACTTCGTCATATCGATTTTTGGAGTATGGTGGGTCTTCAATCAAACATTAGAGTCTATGAAATCATGATTAACATTTCTTTTGTTCTCATCATGGGTTTCCTTTACTACCCTTTCACCATCAGTGACCATTTGTTGTAGCAACTTATTCAAATTTATTTTCAATTCTTCCATCTTATCGTCCATGCCATTCATCTTAGCTTCCATTCCATCCATCTTAGCTTCCACGCCTTCATCTTAACTTGCATGCCATTCATATTAGCTTCAACGCCATTCATCTTGGCTTCATTTACCTTTAGTGAGAGTGAAATTTGTTGTACTTGGTCTTGTAATTTTGATATATCATGTTGCATCAGGTTGCTTACTAGGTGTTTCCATTTTCTTTCTTCGGGGCATTAATTAATGCTAATAATTCTTCACTATTCCCTTTGAATTCCTTCAAACTATTTTTTTCAAACCAAGCTTATGCAAAAATTTAAAAAAAATCTACACACCTTTTTTCACTTTATAGGAGCTCAATATTGCATCTGATGTATCTCTTTAAATTCGGATCTTCCAGTTCAGAAATTACAACCTGCAGTATCCCTCTGCGTCCTCTTTCCAATGCCACCAGTCTGATCAAATTTAAATTCTCCACGAAAGAGTTATGCACAATCTCCCAAGATGACCTGATTATATACCTTTTGAGAAGAGCGAAATTGTATGAAGTGCCATGTGTCACTATTTTGACTTTAGTATCTGAAAAATATACACAGGGGACTACAATCCATCCTCTTTCTATATCTTCTTACGAAATTTCAATATTATGCTCAAAACAAAAGTTATGACGATTTTCCCTAGGTCACCTGTTTGGAATGTAATTCGGGAGACTGCAAAAAGGTCAACTTCCTCAGATCATATCTCCACAAATATAGCGCGAAAAGCTCAGAAATTTGGACCCAAGGTTCAGAATGATTTCAACCCAAATTGGTTTTTTTTAGTGTTTGAAACGTTGCAGAAAAAAAGTTATAGCGCAAATGCCACGATAACCTGTTTGGAGCAGCGAAACCCTAGAATCCAAAGCTCTGATACCAAATGTTATGAAACCAACTGACAAAAAGATAGAAAAGATAGTTGAACGCCTTAGAATTCAGCCTCTTCGAGGGGGCAACCTTTTCTACATTACACAAATGAACAATTCTTGGATGATACAAATGACAAAACCTCCTTTCTATATATAGGAGTCTAAGAGGACACAATATAACCAAGCCGACCTAATAATAATAATATAAAGCCACAAAAATAACAATAGAGGGATTCTATGGGGCACAATAATAACAATATGGGGACAATAGGGGCACAACAATAATAATAAGGGATACAATGACAATAGTAATGGGGGAATCACTAGTATTATAGGGACCTAACAATCCATCTCTTGACTTAACCTCCCACGATAAGATCTCCGCCATTCATCTTCCGATTAGTCCAGTTCGTCCATCTCTTGACTTAACCTTCTGCGATAAATCTTCGCCATTCATCTCCCGTTAGTCCTGTTCATCCATCTATTCACGTAATCTCCTGCGATAAGATCTTCGCCGCTCATCTTCCATTTTTACTATTTGCTGATCGATCCAACGGTTCCTATGCACTTCTACTTCGTTACATCCTCCTTTCATTGATTTCAATCTTAGCTTGCTCTTCCGCTTGACTCCTTGCATGCTTGATTTTACCAAAACACCAAAAACACGAAAACTGGCTTAGTTTAGTTTCTTTGCTTACACATTAGTTTGGTTTAATGCTTTTTACTTCTGTAACTTAGATAGCAACATTAGGTTAGTGTTAATTTAGCAATTCTTCTTAGTTTATTTGTTTAAATGGTTAATTAGGATATGGTGTGATTTAGCATTACATGTTTTTTTCTTCATTACTGCAGTAGAGTAGCTCTCCTAGAATAGATTTGCTCTTCTTCCATCAAAGAATCAAGCTTCTTCTGACTCTATAAAAGTCTGGCTTGGAACCCCTGGGGTCTCTTGCCAGATGAACAAGTGACAACAAGCATGACCTTCACTTCTACCTGTGCATATAACAATGTCAACTCCAAGTTTGTACGAACCCCGGGTTGATAAGTAAAGTTAGTAGCCCAGGAGTTGAAACATTCTTGCTGCAATACTGGCGCTCATCAATGATCTTACAGGGAAAGGATCCGACTATGTAGATCGTGGCTAGTAGATGGTTGAAAATATTTTGAAGAAGGGGAAGACAAGGTGGGGTGGACTTGAACCTGGCAGGGGATATTTAGGACAGTCATTGCCATGCATTGGCTAACTTAGGAGGAATTAGGAGAAATATCTCAACGACTTTCAGGACAACTGGTTTGAATGGGTAGGAAGGAAAGAGGAATAGAAAGGTTTTGAAACAACTATATGCTAACCTGACGAAGAGAAAGCGCGGGTTGGTCAGAAGTGTTCACAAGCTGATTCTAGAGTCGGTTTCTATGCTAGTGTTTTTTTTATGTAATTTGTAAGTTATAGTCGAGTATGTTGTTGCCTCACAACCTCATTGCAATGGGAAGAGTCTTTAATTATATTGGTTTGATACATATGGGTTATGGTTTGGTTTTGATGTTATATTAGATGATAGTTGAGCCTGTTAATTTAACTTCTGTAACTATGGATGTTATGCCTCTTCCTATAATATGAACATGAACTATGGTTTGGAGAAACTATTGTGGTATTTTGTGAATATAAATTGTTGTTTGGGAGAGCTATTGCAGTCTTTTTGACACATATTTGTGTGGATGCTTCATATTAATTTCACATACATGTTGATGTATTACAATAAACTATGGTTTTATTTGTTTTATGTTGATAGTTTACAACACTGTAATGAGTTATAACCCTTTTGGATAATCCGGATGCTTGTGTTGTTACTACGTTGTGGAATGATGGTTTATGGTGATGACTAGGTCTAGTATGGAACTGTTGTATTGTGCATAATAAATTTGTCTGAATGAGTTTGAAGTGTCGATTAACTGATAAGGTTTAGGGTGTTGGTTGATGTCGTGGATGTCAGTCATAATGTAAACGCCTCCTCCCATATTTACCCACTTTTATAAGCTCTTCATGGTAAACATGAGATGAGTGTCGCTATGATATGACCTGACCTCCAAGTTCTAGTTATGGAAGTGGGGCCTACAAATTGACAACAAACTGACATCCCACAGGGACTAAATACCACTTAGGAGACTACAAACCACCCCAGGTGGTTAATCCCTGAGTTGTAACTCTTTTTCACTAGGCTTATCCTCTAACCGCTCCCACAAGGTTGCATGCATGTAGTTTTGAAGCTCCAACCACACTCATAAGCCTATCAATACATGGTTATGACCCAAATTTCTCAGTTAAGTGCATGTAGTCATGAGATCTATGCCACTTTTTCAAGCAAGCCTCCAGGCCACTGCCTATAACTGCCTATAACTTTCCAGAACCATAAATAACATGATAACAAGGCCAACCATACAAAACTTGAACAAAATATTGACCAATACATGCCTAATGCAAGATAAACATTTGGTCAAACATATGAAAAACATATAAGCTACAAGTCGTGTATGAATATCTAACAATAAACTTCTGAACTTCATATGAAAATCACCAAGAAGGCTCCAAGCCTTCTCTTAATAGTTGTAAAAACAATTGTTAGTCCATGCATTTAGCAACCATCGAGTAATTTAAAAATCCATGAACAAGAGCCATAACTAGAGCACATCATATAACCAACATATAACCATAATAGATACCATAACAAATCAACCATAACACCAACATGATATCTAGTACAAGTGGCTCGTAAATCACAATAGGAAAATAGCTCTTATTAACATATGAAAATGCCAACCAAGTCAGGGACATCCACGTACCACCCGACCATAAATTGGGTTGAACCAAATCTCTCTTTAAGCCAATCACCCCCACACCATATTCCAAGCATGAATATGGGATCATATGGGTGAAACCAAAATAGAACCAACGAGGGCTTTTAGAGGCCAAACCACCTCAACCCTCAAGCACAGTGATCTCACCTATAAGGTCCAGAAATCACTAACATCAATGAGATCGGTCTCTACCCAAGTTTTCAAGGGCTCCAATAATTAGTAACTCAACCCACAATCTCTAGGGAACATGAGTTGTTTGAGGGAAACATAGCATTTGTCCCAACCCCAAGGCTCCATAGAATTTGCTCCAACCCACAACCGTAGGGAACCTAAGAACCAATCACAAAATCCAAAAATGGGGAACCCACTACACCATGGTTGTCTAGGAAATGAAAAATCAACACTGAAACCATTGTCAATCCAGGAAAATCTCCATGCTAATCACAACACATAACCAAGGAAGCACATGCATATACCTTTCATCCAAAAATAAGCAAGGAAATCAGACATCCAACCTGATACTTGCAAAGTATCCTTGTTGTAGTTGTTGATCCAACCGTCCCCTTAAGCTCCCTTGCTTTCCTTCGCTTTCTTTCTCCAATCTAAGTGAATGTTGGAGTGCTCCAAACATGCTCGAAGAATGCTCTAAGTGGGCAAGAGCATGAGAGAATGAACAACATCTAACTCAAAACTGTCAAAAGTTGTAGTGACCAAAAGTTGTCAAAAACTAGCAACTAATCCTCTAATGCCTTTTTATCATTGATGTGGCCTTTTTCTTCATTTTTCCTCTAATTTCCCTTGCATGCAAATTTGTTTCTCTTCACCTTCCTTTTCTCCTATTTTCTTTTATTTTCATAATTAAATGTCATTTGTTGCCTCTTTGCCTTTGTCAATTTCCATAACCATAGATAAACCACAAGTGATGCCCACCATAATATTTTGTCCAACATTCAACTTGGAATATGTGTCCCATGACCTTGGTTTTATTTACATGGAAAATCAACTAGTGGTTGTTACACGTAAACTGGTAAAGACTAGGGTCGACTCAGATTTCGCCATATGGATTCATATTGGAGGTCTCACTCTGTGCATGATCACTACATGTGTGCTTTATGGCTTGGATAACTAATGTTCAACTCCATGTGCAGTGCATGATAATGACAAGATATTATAGCATGTAGTGTGAAAAATGCATTGCAACCACATGAAAATTCTATCATACTGCGAAAACCTGGTTTCGACAGTCACCCATTAGTTTTTGGGTGATAATTCACTCATTTTATGGGTGTTACCAAAAGGGTCAATGCTAAGCAAGTCGTTTTTGGCCACTATGTCACAAACACCAGGTTTGACTGTATCTCATGCACAAACAGGTCGTGCTTTTATTGGCAAAAGAACCAAATCCCTTACGAAAAGGCTTATCGCTATGATAGGAAGTGGAAGGTAGGGCCCACATAGATAGTAATTTATTGTGATAGTTGATGGGAAGATGTTTGTCTTGGAGCTCATCCCTCGAAGGTAGCCATGCATAATGCTCAAAGAAGACTTGTGCTAACTCAACACCGGATTGTTGTGGCTGGAGAAAAGCCACCGAAGTTGTCAAATGAGAGTAAGGAAAAGTGGACCAAGCCAAAGTGTTGACTGTAAAAATGTGTGGATCTGTCTAGACACATAATCCTAAAGGTTGGCCCCCAGGTTTTCAATGGCAGAGCATGTTTAAAAGAGCGTGGAATGACTTAAGCTAGGGTTGCGGTGGCATGCACATAAACGTGCCTGGATATCCATTACTACAAGGGCGGACCCACCTTAGAAGTCAACCCAAAAGAGAAACCCCCAGAGAATTTGTTAATACACAAGAGAGAAAGAGCGAGTTAACAAATCCGAAGAGACATGAAAGGTTTTCGTCAGCAAACAGTCTGTCAATTGTGATATATATATATGTGTGTGTGTGTGGCAGCATAGGGAGTGTTATATAAACATAAATAAGGATCACGAAGGCCAATCCGATGAACGGGTTGACAACCATTATACAATTACCAAGTGAGGCCAATAGGTTGGCTAGGGTAGTCACATGGAAAAGTTGACGATGTGGTGATTTCTAATTTGTAAAAAATTCACATGGTCATATCTCTTGATCCGAATGTCAGATTGAGGTAAAATTTTATGTCACTAGGATGATCTTGACGAGATGAACACAAAGATAATTCTTATTTCAAGCTTTGATCTAGTTGAGAAGATCAAAATTTTTAGACCCCATTTACATAATGGCACCTTGGATATTGGGTCTAGCATAGGAACCACCTCCTTTTAATCTGTGTTTTGGTAGTATTTAGGAGGAGTTGTGTTATGTATAAGAAAGGGAATGGGTACAAATTTGTATTATTAAAAAAATTTGGTTACAAGGTTAGAACCTTTACATATTCCAATCTTCCTTGCAGGTTTGAGATTGAGAATGGAGGCTCAATCCAAACCCTCAAAGCAAGTTCCCCATGCTACAAAAATTTCAATCCATTTACAACTAAATTTAAAAAAAAAAAAAAACCCCAATATAGATACACATTTACATTTCATATTTCACTACTTTTTATTAGGTTTAGTCTAACTTCTTGTTTTCCTTAGCAAAATACCCTTTCCTTTCTTCCCAACTTGGGTCCAACTTGTGTTTTTTGCTAATTATGGTGTATCATTCTTTGGAAAGTGAACATTGCTATTTTTTAATTCTTCCTCACCAACTTGATCTACCCAAGAAGTTTCATTTCTAGTAATATTCCTTATGGATTTAGGAGGAGATCCATTTTCCACGAGGGTTTGCTACTTTTATGCTCTTTTTGAGTCCAAACGATCCTCACTTGCATATGTTTTTTCTCGATTGATTTATGTTGCATTTGCTACATTTTCTTTGGCAGTATCTACTTCTTGTTTAACTTTTGGTTCTTTCTTATCCTAAGCCTCTTCTCACCTCAATCCAAACCCTCAAAGCGAGTTCCCCATGCTACAAAAATTTCAATCCATTTACAACTAAAACATTTCCAAGAAAACTCCCAATATACAGATACGTTTACATTTCATATTTCACTACTTTTTCTTAGATTTAGTCTAACTTCTTGTTTTCCTTAGCAAAATACCCTTTCCTTTCTTCCCAACTTGGGTCCAGCTTGTGTTTTTTACTAATTATGGTGTATCATTCTTTGGAAAGTGAACATTGCTATTTTTTATTTCTTCCTCACCAACCCGATCTACCCAAGAAGTTTCCTTTCTAGTAATATTCCTTATGGATTTAGGAGGAGATCCATTTTCCCCAAGGGTTTGCTACTTTTCTGCTTTTGTTGAGTCCAAATGATCCTCACTTACATATGTTTTTTCTCGATTGATTTATGTTGCCTTTGGTGCATTTTTTTGGCAGTATCCACTTCCTGTTTAACTTTGATTCTTTCTTATCCTAAGCCTCTTCCTCTTACACCATATAGTAATTTCCCTAAAAAAAAAAATTGATCTTTGTTGTTTTGTACATGCTTGGGCCAATTTTTAATTACATGGCCCCAAACATAGTTTTATCAATTGATCTTTTGGACCTAAACATAGTTTGGAGCAATCAGATTAATCTTAGTGGGAAAAGCCTTGTTGAAGTTTATCTCCACACATGTTGAGGGATAAGTAGTCTTATAAAAAAATTCAGTTTCTGGGTTGCGGTAATAAAAATTTCCTAATACGTGCCCAATAGAGGATAACAATGGAATTTTCAAAATATCTAGGGGAAGGTTTGGAAGCCTTACCCAAATAGGAGTTGTGGAGATTTACAGTGGGAGTACAAGGCTTCATGAAGAGATCGAAACTACCCCAAAACTACGGCCCTAATTCACAAATGGCCTTCTTATCCTCAATATTTTCAAAAATAACAACAATAAAACCTCGTTCCATAGGGAAAATATTCAGCTAATTCGTCAAAAGAGGCTTTCATGTCTTAGAGATCCATTTGTGCAAATTAGTAAACCATGGTCAAAGCCCATTAAACCTATAAACCAAACCTTGCTTCGAAAATATTTTTCACAGCTAAAAGATTCCTCATCAAAAGGAATATTGAGGAAAGGAACTTATTGAACCACCAGAAGACTAAATTTGAATTTCAGCATGGAACTAAATGAAACTAAGGAACTTCTTGAACCATCAGAAGACGAGATTTGAATTTCAGCATGGAACTATATGAAATTGAAGAAAGCTTGCTTGACTAGCAATTGTGCATGCAAAAGAAATTGTCTTATTTGTCAGATCACCAAGATTCGCCATATATCAAACTGCATAAGGGGAAAAAAAAAAGAAGAAGAAGAAAAAGAGAAGAAGAAGTGCAATCTAAGCATGGATTGATCAACAATGGGCAAAACCCTAGCCACCGCTAGGTATGTCATAGCTTGCTTGACTAGCAATTGTGCATGTAAAATAAATTGTCTTATTTGTTAGATCACCAACGTTCTCCATTGATCAAACTGCATAAAGGGCAAAAAAAAATGCAATCTAAGCATATATTGATCAACAATGGGCAAAACCCTAGCCACTGCAAGGGATGTAATAGCTTGATTGACTAGCAATTGTGCATGCAAAAAAAATTGTCTTATTTGTCAGATCACCAAGGTTCGCCATTGATCAAACTGCATAAGGGAAAAAAAATGCAATCTAAGCATAGATTGATCAACAATGAGCAAAACCCTAGCCACTGCAAGGGATGTCATAGCTTTGTCTATCCTATTTTTTTAATAGAAGGAAGATGTCTATTATAAATATGTTAATTAAACACTTTGAAATGAAAAGTAAAATAATTATGAGACATTTAAAACTTGTGATAATGTATTACTTATGCATAGTTTAAAAGCAAAATAAAAGTAAGAATAGTTTTATTTATTTATTTAAAAGTTAAAGTAGAATTGAAAATTTTAAGTATTAGTAACTATTGACAATGTTATAAGTGTAATTTAAAGTTTCTAACATGTTTTGAAAATAAATAAATTGTTAAATAAAAAATGTGACATATTAGTTTTATCCACAATACTGCAAAGTATAACTGAACTAAAACACTTGTTTTTTTTAATATTTTTAAGTCAAAGTTATCTAATATCACCCAATTAGCAGCAAAGGTGCTTATATCATGTCTCTTAAAAGATTATGGAGTTTATTGGTGATTAAGGTTGAGATTTGTAGCTTGGGAGGTACTTTAAACCCTAGGCTAAACGGTTGTGGAGGAATTGGCTTCATAAGGTCACTTGTGAGCTAAGAACCCAAGCTTGGTGTGTTACACAGTAATTTGTCACCATTGGTCACCGTCCCTGTTACCCTTGTTTTCGTACATTGGAGGACACATTTATGGACCTGTGACCAGTGACATAACCTAAAAACACTTGCATTATGTTCCCCTGAGTATGTACTTCATGTTCCCTGAAGACACCTTTTGCAAATTATCCCTAAAAAGTGCCCTTTTTCCATTGGCGCAGGTACACAGTGTCTTACCCGCACCAATGACTCAGATCCTCAAAAGGGGGCGCGCCCATTGGCACTCTGTCCTAGAGCAACACCCTTGCCACCTAAATTTGGTAATGATTTTTGGCCAATGCGCACCCATATGTTTTTTCCTCTCTTGTCATGAAGTTCTTTGAGGGAAAAAGCCTCAAGATAGAGGTCAAGAGTCATTGTTTATCCATGACAACTATGCTGAGTAGCTTTTCAGGGATAATGTCAATCCACAATGGGCGTCCTGGTACAATGTATCTTCCTCCCTTCTCCATCTATAAATGACTGTCCTCATGCATTAAACAAGCTAGTTTTGCTAGAGTCTTTGTGAGTGCTGAAGTAATGCTAGAGTGATAAGTAAGAA
>APFE030251714.1:28311-54495 GCA_000404065.3 Pinus taeda
GAGCAAAGGAACGGGAGCGACGATTCTTCTACAAGTACTAGCGTTGGAATCCAGGTAGGCCATCATCATCGATCTTTGATTTGCAATTAGGAACCTGTGTGTTAGCGTTGTGTTATTGTTGCTAGACCCGTGTTGGGCTAGTGGGATCACCTCTGTCCGCAGAGGGGATTTACTTGTTCAACATGGTGTTTTGTACCCAAAGGTGTTGGGCCACCACCATGAGGATATTTGATGACTTGGCACATGAAGATGGAAGAACACCCTTAAAGGAATAAGGGGCAATTTCAAGCACCATGAGATCCCTTATCAAATTGGAGATATTAATTTTTATATGTTTTATGTGGGCTTTGCAAATATATTTCATGTAGGCTCAACATGAAGTAAGCCCCTGAGGGCTAGTTGTGCACACCTTATCAAAACATATAAATAGATGTTGAATGGAGGATCATTTCACACATCCAAGGTGCAAACATCAAAGGAAAATATCTTTGAAATAGGTCGCAAGTTGTAGGAGGACACGGGAAGGAGGAAGGGACATTTTTGGGCTACTTTCTTAAGTTGTTTAAGTTGCATGAGGAGCAGATTGTAGTCTATGAAGGAGAGAGTCGAGCAAGGTATTTATGTGCTTAATTAGAGGTTGGGTTTCATCTTGTTACAGGTCCAAACCCTTTAGGTGTGCCCTAATTGCAGGGCGAAAATGTAAAAGATGTTTTTGGAGGAGCCAAGAGCCTAAATAAGAGGATTGGTAATGCATAAGGGCCAACAAGTTAATGAGGACTATGGGGAAAGCCTAGCCGCATGTTTTGGAAGCACAAGAGGCTAAGTTTGAGGGGTTGCTATTGTAACTACATTCAACCCTAATCAGAGGGTTGTGGGTTGTGAGAAAAGGCAGAAAGGTTGAGGATAAGAGGAGAAAAAGAAGTTGCAGATGCAAGGTAAGTTTGTCCTCTTGTTTGCATGATTTTCTAAGTAGATGTCCTAGTTTAGGTTAGAAGTTGGGACAGTCAAAAGAACAATTTGTAGGACGGCTGTAGTGACTTATCCCAAGCCCTAAGTACAGTCACTTAAGAAGGAATTTGAGGGTTGTTAGAAGATGTGGAATTGAAGAAGCTCAAGGCTGATCTTTGAAGGATGAAAGAAGGAGTTTAAGGGAGTTGGTTGACTAGCCCTATAGTGCGTGTTAGAGAAGGAAATATACAACATAAGCAGGTAGCCCTTCGTGCCTTAAGTTTGTCTTCATCGGGTAACAAAGGAAGACAATAGTGGGAAGAAAGTCCCTAATAGTTGTGCCCTTGAAGGAATAAGGCGCAGTTAGTGGGCAAGAAGTCCCAAAGGTGTTGACTTCTTGAAGGAAAAATGAGCAACAAGTGGGCAGATGTGAAGACCCGAGGTGTTAAGTCATTGAGGGAAGAATGATCAACTAGAGGGCATATTGGATCCATGTTCAGTGATCTAAAGGTGTTGGTTCATTAATAGTGGCAAATTGGTGTTATTGCATATCGGTAGCCAAAGAATCAGGCAAGTGTGTTCAGGATACAACTAGGAGGAGCTGAGAAAGCGTGCTACATCAGCCAGACGGTTAGTGTATCTTGTTCGAGCAATTTAGCTGTCATAGTTATTGACACCAAGTCCTAATTGTAGTCTTATATCATTGAATGTATAAGCCATTATCCCTTGTATGGGAGCCCTAGACAATCATATTACAATTTATTAATATAAAAAATAGGGTAGTTGAAAATTGTAAAAAGTTGTCTATATTTGTGCACATGTTGATTTACTTTTGTTTATATTCCACTGTGCAAAGTAGTTTGTTGTGGTATTTGGATTAGTTGTGTCAGTGATTCTAAGACCCTAACCTAGACTCCAATTCCATGGAGAAAAAACATGGTATCAGAGCTATTTTGAAGGGCCAATGGGTCAGAGTGTACACAACAAGTAGATGGTTAAATTCAAGACATGGAGATGTGGTCTTGAATTACTTGGCAACGAGATTGGCTTGGAGTTTAGTCGATTGATGGTGAACCCGGGGACAACTCGAGGATTGCTTTGGCATGGACAATATTGGTAATGATCAAGATTGCTTCATGTGAGAGACAAAATAATGGTAGGCTAGTTTCCTCATTCAATCGTAATGAATCAAATCCGATATTGGAGGGTTGTGCATGGGTTGTGTTTGATCTAGAAGGATGAATGCTTTTAGGACTCGGCTGTGGTGATGATGGCCCATGTTCGACCGTAACTTGGACTAACCTTGTAGGACATGATATCAATAACAAGTTTAGTCAGTGGAGATCGTGTAGACTCAGAGGGAGTCTAGCTTCAGAGCGAGCAACCATATGGAAGATTTTAGGTATTTAGGTTCATATGGGATGAGAAAAAGGCATTACCAAGATAACATGTTTCATTCTACAAAGTATGTTGTAGTGATGGATGCCAGAAGGGCTAGTGTCGCTGATCTTGTTGATGGAGACTTCCTAATGTTGGAAGTACCTCCCTCGCTAAGAGGGAGTGTTGATATTTGTATCCTGGGAGGTACTCCAAACCCTAGGATAGAGGGTTGTGGAGGAATTAGCTTCATAAGGTCACTTGTGGGCTAAGAACCCAAGCTTGTGGTTTTTTACTCAAAGGTGTGGGGCGAAAACCATGGGAAGATTTGATGGCTTGGAACATGGAGATGGAAGAGCACCCTTAAAAGAGCAAGGGGCAACTTCAAGCACCATATGATCCCTTGTTAAAGAGGAAATGTTAATTTTTATATGTTTTATATGGGTTTAGTAAAGGTATTTCATGTAGGCTCAGCATGAAGTAAGTCCCCGAGGGCTAGTTGTGCACACCCTAGTAAAACATATAAATAAATGTTGAATGGAGGATCATTTCACACATCCAATTTGTAAACATTAAAGGCAAATCTTTATAAAATAGGTTGAAAGCTTCAAGAGGACAAACAAAGGATGAAATGACAATTTTGTGCTACTTTCTCAAGTTGTTTGAGCCTCATGAGGAGTAGATTGTAGTCAGTGAAGGAGAGAGCTGAGTAGGGAAGTTTTGTGCCTAATTGGAGGTTGGGTTTCTTCTTGTTACAAGTTCGAACCCTTTAGGTGTTCCCTAATTGCAGGTCACAAACCTTTAAGGTACTTTTGGAGGAGTCGAGAGTCTAAACAGGAGGGTTGGTAATGCATAAGTGCCAACGAGTTAAGGAGGACTTTGGGGAAAGCTTAGCTGTAGGTTTTGGAAGCACAAGAGGCTAAGTTTGAGTGGATATGATTGTATCTATATTCAACCCTTATCAGAGGGACATGGGTTGCAGGAAGTGAGATAGAGGTTGAGGACAAGAGGAGCAAAAATGTAGAAATTCCTTCTAGATTCAAACTACAGATTGTAATTTGCTAAAACAATTGACTTGAATCTACTCTACTCATTAGTGGAAATAATAAATGATCGATGAAATCACAGAGCATATAAGAGAAAGAATTCAATCACACATAACACAATGATTTTCTGGGGAAAGCCACAATTAAAAACCCCTGTTATTTGTATATTGCATTAATCAGAAAAATATGAGAAGATTACAATGCTTTGCTCAAGCCCGAGCAACCTCTTCACTACATTTATCTATCTCACTACTTCCTAGGTAAGCCTTGGATGAATATATAATGATATGCTTAACCTTGAGCTCAACCTACACAAGTATTTTATGTCCTTTGCCTGACTGACTACCTTTGGCCAATACTTAGCCAAATTCCTAGCCTTCCAAAATCCTACTTCCTTGTGTTGTTCCCTTGGGAATTAGCCCCTTTCTAATGGGAAAATTCCTCAATTATGAATTGAACAATCCTCATAGGCCTTCCTCTAACTACATTCACCATCAATTTAATTTAGATGATTTTACAACTCATAGTACATTGTCCCTAAATTCCAATCTCAATTGGGTCTTTCTATGATCTCACATGCATGAGTTAATTATGAGTGAATCTTCAGTTTACCAGTTAATCACTGCATGCAACACCCCACTACTGCAGGATGCATCCCACTACTACGAGTTACACCCCACTACTACAAGTTACACCCCATTGTTCGACACACATCACCACAGTAAAGATTAGGCAACACCACACTCGAATGTAGGTTACATCCCACTACTACAGGTTACACCCCACCAGTGCAAGTTACACCCCACTACAACAAGTTACACCCCACTACTTGACCTCCACTTATTTCCTCCATCAGTTGGAACTAGGTTAACTGACTTTAATTCAGTTAGACTTAATTAAACAATTACAACTCAAAATAAACTCAATTAGTGCCCCTAATTGTAGGAGATACTCCACATGACTCTAGTTAGACCCTCAAGTCGAATTAATTGAGCTAACTAAGTCAAATTAACTTAGTTAACTATTAAAAGATGTCATGAGATGTGGAATTACAATTTAATTCCCAATTTAATTCAATGACAAATTAAATCATGATTTTTCTTGATGATATTTTTTACATTTCTATTTGTTATTTTCAACACTCCCTCTCAACAAGAAAGGAATTCAACTCTATCCCGATCCAGTACCTTTGGAATTTTCTATGCAACACTTGTCACTGTTATTGTTGTTACTGCAACATTTGCAACCCAGAAAAATCATCCAAACAAAATAAACTGAATCAACTATATATGCAGTTGTCTACTGGGAAAAATTGTGTTGTTGTTGACACTGCTACTGAGCCTCCTTCTCTATTATCAACTCTGATTTGCACTCCTCGGTATCTAACTGACATTGAACCTCCTGCTACTAAATATTGTGGGCCCCCATAGCAAGGTAGTGATCCATGAGACAAAAAACAACTCAATTGACCCTAGCCAAATTTCCAGACCCATGGGACTATGGTTCATATCGCCCCACCTCACACCTGGAGGTATGATTGCATGTGCTCCCTTTGCCTACTTCGATCAAAATTCCCCCCTACTGAAGGTCTCTGCTTGAGTGGATGGTTCCACCCTGTCTCCTACATGCTTCTCCAATTATGGATGCTAGATGATTTTCTAAGGCTGCATGTGCTCCCTCTCAAACAACATGTCTCTAATGTTTGCCTTTCTCCTCAAGGATTTGCATGCATGAGCTAAATATGATCTACTCATACTATTGCTGCAACTGCTCTTCTACTGCTTTCGCACTACTGCTACAACTACTACAATAATGAGTCTGATCTCCCCAGATGGTGAAGTACTAGCTTCCATAGGGTTCCTCCGTTTGAAATTAGACTCCTTATGAGTTTGATCTCCTTATGAGAAATCTATATACTCCTCAATCTACCAATGTCAAAGGTCACTACTCCTTTTTGTGTCATTAAATATTAGCTCATTGATGTTCCCACTAGCAACCTTCTTGTTCCGCTAAGAAGTCTCCACATAAGGTCTTTTTGATCTACCCTAAACTAGAGCTCCATTATTTTGTTAGGATACCTTCAAAGTCTTATCTTCTATTATGATTTAAGCTCTGATACCATGTAGAAATTTCTACAAATCTACCTCTAACACCTTGCAGAATTTTCTACAAATCTAGCTCTAATACCATGTAGAAATTCCTTGTAGATTCAAACTGTAGAATGTAATATGCTAAAAAAATTGACTTCAATCTACTCTACTCATCAACAGAAACAATATACAGTTGATGAAATCATGGAGCATATAAGAGAAAGAGTTAAATCACACATAACCCAATGATTTTCTGGGGGAAGCCACAACTAAAAACCCATGTTATTTGTATATTGCATTAATAAAAATATATGAGAAGATTACAATGCTTTGCTCAAGCATGAGCAACCTTTGCACTATCTTTATCTATCTCACTACTTCCTGGACAAGCCTTGGATGAATACAATATGCTCTGCTCAACCTTGAGCTTAGCTTGCACAATTATTTTCTATCCTTTGCCTGGTTGACTGCCTTTTGCCAATACTTAGCCAAATTCCTAGCCTTCCAAGCTCCTACTTCCTTATGTTGTTCCCTTGGGAATTAACCCCTATTTAATGGGGAAATTCCTTAATAATGAATTGCGCAATCCTCATAGACCTTCCTTTGACTGCACACCATCGGTTTAATTTAGAATAATTTACAACTGATATTACATTGTCCTTGAATTCCAATCTCAATTAGGTATTTCTCTGATATGACATGCATGAGTTTATTATGAGTGAATCTTCAGTTTACTGGTTGATCATTGCAGGCAACATCGCACTACTGCAGGCTGCACCCCACTACTGTAGGTTAGACCCCACTACTATAGGTTACACCCCATTGTTTCACAAGTAGCACCACACTCAACTGCATATTACACCCCACTACTGTAGGTTACACCCCACTATTGTAGGTTACACCCACTACTACAAGTTAGACCCCACTACTGCAGGTTATACCCCACTACAACAGGTTACACCCCATCACTGGACCTCCCACTAATTCCTCCATTAGTTGTAACTAGTTTAACTGACTTTAACTCAGTTAGAACGAATTAAATAATTACATCTCAAAATAAACTCACGAAGTGCTCTTAATTGTAGGAGACACTCTACATGACTCTAGTTATACCCTCAACTCTAATTATCTTAGACAACTAAGTCAAATTAACTTAGTTAACTATTACAGTTGTCATGAGATGTGGAATTACAATTTAATTCCCAATTTATTTCAAGGACAAACTAATTAGGATTTTTCTTGATCTTATTTTTAACATTTCTTGTTGTTATTTTCAACAAAAAGAAGTTTTAGATGAAAAGTAAGTTTGTTCTCTCGTTTTGATGATTTGCTAAGTAGATGTTGTCCTAGTTTAGGACTAAAGTTGGGACAATGAAAAGAATAGTTTGTAGGAGGGTTGTAGTGACTTATCCTTGTTGAGATTTGTAGCTTGGGAGGTACTACAAACCCTATGGTTCTGGGTTTGGAGGTTGGAGAGCCACAAAAGTGCTTTGTGGGCTTGGAACTCAAGCTTGGGGTTTTGTACCCAAAGATGTGGGGCCAAAACCATGAGGATAATTTGACATATGATTATTTGAGATGATAGAGGACCTTTATACAAGCAACGAGAAATATGAATCATCCAATTCAAAGGTATTTATCATGAGATATGAATTTTGATGTATGGTTGGTGGGTTATTTTGTGAACAAGTCGGGTCGACTTGAGGTAAATAAGCTCACTAGCCAATTTGTTGAAGCCCTTGAGGAAAGGTATAAATATAAGAGGGTTGCGAAGTTGTTTACACACATCTAAGGTGCATCATCCATCAAAGAAATACCTCTTATTTGGGTAGTGGATCTGAGGCAAGGGAGCAAGAGGCAAGGAGCAAAAAAAATCATAGAATCATATATGTCTGGTTTGCAGGTCATTGGCAGACTCCAAGGGAAGGGAAAGGAGGCTAGTATTGGCATTTTTTGTGATTGTTTGGAGGCCATGAGGATTTGTTAGGGAGGCTGAGTTGTTAGATGGTATTTTTGGGCTATTTTGGAGTAAGAATTTCCTATTTTGTGAGGTTGCAATCCCTATGTTTGGTGTAGACTAGGCCAAGGTCTAAGTTGAAGCAGTTTTGGGAGTCAAACGCCATAAAACCTAGTGCAGATCCACCTAGAAGAGCAGTGAATGGGAGCATATTGAAAACAGAGGAAGGTCACATGCTTGAAGGACTATTAGTAATAAAAGAGGAAGGGTAATAAGAGTGGTTAGATGCCCTAACCAATAGGCAAATGCTACAACAATATGTACAAGCCTAGGAAGGTATGTTGTTGATGTTTTCATGTTGAGTTTTGTTGTTAGGGATGAGGTTGTTCCAAAAGAAGTTTGGATAACAGTTTTGAGGACATTCTAAGGAGCGGTTACATCAACAATTGTTTTTATGTCATTTCAAGAAGTGCAACAAGAGGTTGCTACTTGAGTTGAGGTGATTTGTTGGAGGATGGTGTCCTAGTGTTGGACAATTTGGTTGGTTTTGTAATGGACACTTGTGGACTATTGGAGGGCAACGTGAGAGTGGTCCAAGTTTGAGCCCTGAGTGTAGTGATCTAGGAAGGACTTTAGGCTTGCTAGAAGTGGCAGAGTTAGAGCAACCTAAAGAATAAATTGTGGAGGATTATAGAGGCTTGCTTCAAGCACTAAAGAACAAGTCTCTTGAAGGACTAAGGGATTGTTAGAAGTGGGATAAGAAGAGCTCAAGGGTTTGATTAGCCATGAGTAGTTTGAGTTTCCCTAGACTTACCTTATGGAGAAGGGAATCTACAACAAAATTTGGGCAGTCCTACATGCCCTAAGTTGATTATTGGAGAATGACATTCGATAGCGATAATGGGAAGCCCTTCGATGCTAAGTGTGTCTTCATCGAGCAACACAAGAAGGCACTAATGGTAAGAAAGTCTCAAAAGATCTAACGAGCAACAATATGCAATTTTTGAGTCGTTTCAAATGAATTTGTGAACAACTCGACATGAGTCTCAATGTGTTGATGCATAGAAGGACTAACAGTCAACAAGAGAGTAGGGGGAGCCAATTTTAGTGACCTAATGGAATTGGTTCAATGATAGAGGAAGATTTATTTTGCTGCAGATCAAGATCCAAAGGATTGGGTACATGTGCACAGGGTGTGACAAAGGGAGTTGTGAGGAATTCTACATAAACTAGACCGTCATAGTATTTGTTTAGAGTAGATTGATTGTCAAAGGATTGACACCAAGCCATAATTGTTATATTTCCTTGTATCAGTGGATGGTGGAGGGCCATTATACCTGGTACGGGAGCCCTAGATAGTTGTATTACATTTTGATTAATATAAAGAAGTTGGGTTGTTGTATAAATTTGTAAAAAGTTTTTTATATTTGTTCAAGTGTTGATTTAATGCTATTTATTGTTCCGTTGTGCAAAGTAGTCTTGTTGTGATACTTGGATTAGTAGCGTCAATGATTTAAGATTCTATCCTACACTCCAGTATCGTGGAAAAACAACAATTCCAAGCCCTAAGTACATTCACTTGAGAATGAATTTGAGGGTTGTTAGAAGTGGCAAAATTGAAGAAGACTAGGATTGATCTTTGAAGGATGAAAGGAGGTTAAGGAAGTTGGTTGACTAGCCCTAGATTGCATGTTAGAGAAGGACATCTACAATAGAAGTGGGCAAGCCTCTGTGCCCTAAGTTTTTCTTCATCCGCATAAGAAGACAATAGTGGGAAGAAAGTCCCTAATAATTGTACCTTTGAATGAATAAGGAGAAACTAGTGGGCAAGAAGTCCCAAAGGTGTTGACTTCTCGAAGGATAAAGAAGCAACAATTGGGCATATGTGAAGACCTGAGGTTTTAGGTCATTCATGGACAAAGATTAGCTAGAGGGTAGATTGGAGCCATGTTCAGTGACCTAAAGGAACTGGTTCATTGATAGAGGCAAGTCGATGTTATCACAAATCGGTAGCCAAAGGACCGGGCATGTGTGTTCAAGATACGATCAAGAGGAGATGAGAGAGCGTGCTACATCATCTAGACAATCAATGTATCTTATTCTGACAGATTGGCTATCATAGTTGTTGACCCCAAGTCCCAATTGTAGCCTTGTATCAATGGATGTATGAGGTCCATTATCCTTGGTATGGGAGCCCTAGACAATTGTATTATAGTTTGTTAATATAACAAAGTTGGACAGTTGAAAACTATAAAAAGTTGTCTATATTTGTGCATGTGTTGATTTACTGTTGTTTATATTCCACTCTACAAAGTAGTTTGTTGTGGTACTTAGATTGGTAGTGTAAGTGATTCTAAGACCCTAACCTAGACTCCAGTGTCGTGGAAAAACAACAATTAAGGCATAGTAGTTTTGATAGTTTGGTAAGTCTCATTCTCTTGACCATAAATGCTAAATGATTTGAAGCTTATATATCTAAAGATTATTTTGGAGTCCCTATTACTTTGAATTTCATAATGTAATATTTTTATTTTTTTTGCTAGATTCAAGCTTTGAAAAAATACATAATATTTAACTTAATTATTAAAAGAGATATCAAAACTCCAAACATAATAACAAACAAGATTTCCTCAAAATTAAGAATAATCCATCTTACATTACAAGTTATTTAATTTATTTTAATATTAATGTGATTAAAAATACTTTTTTCAATACTTATATTAATATTATATTTTACAATTTATTATAAAAATAAAATTAAATATTTTATTTAAAATATATTTACTAAACAATATTTTAAAGTAAAAACAATAATAATAAAATATTTTAATATTGATAGTATATATATACTTAAAAAAAAAAACTGAGCTAAAAGGCAGCGACCAAATGATCTCATCTCTTCAGAACCTCTAGTATAGCAACTCAAGTAAGATCCTCGTTTTAGCGTTACAGCCAGGATCTCATTCCTGTTCATCCCTCTCACCTCGGCCAACACTCGTGAGGGCATCCACGCACTCAACAATCAAGCAAGGGCTAAAAAAAAGACGGATCAACTCAATATACTCATGAAGGTAGTTGAAAGCAGAGCTGATATGTTGAAGGTTTCGATCCTGGGCACCTCTAGTCTTCGACACATTCTATCAGCAAGAACCGGAATTGCAACACAAGCTGCTCCCTATGCATCGTCCTCACAATTCCCTTTGTAACCGCATCAAAAACTAAAGATGAAAAGGTATTCAAATCGCATGGCCAATGAAAATCGGTCTCTGTCGACATTGTGTAGACTGGAAGTATTATATGGAAGCTGTATGTAATAGAGGTTGTTAGGCTTTGGCCCAACCATTTAACACTTAATAAAATCTAACCGTTCCTGTTAAAAAAACCTGAGCTAAAACTCTAACGTAAACAAATTTTAGTTTGAAGAGAATCTTCGTGAGATGCATACTTTTACTCTATATTCCTATAAGCTTATTTAACTTATTTAAACATTGACATTTTAAAACTTAAAATTGATAATAAAGTTAAGTATAAGTTATAATTAGATATATGAACTTTCACTTTCTCTTATAAACAACAACCCTTAAAACACACATGTAGTAACTTGACCTTCATGTTGCCAACAACATAGACTTTGACTCATACAAGTACAATAAACTACCCCTATCTCCCATATTTCTTTATCAACACTCTTTATGAAAGGATAAGGACAATGGTATACATAAAATCAGATTCCATAAAAGGCACATCAACTAGAATATGGCTTGTGTTACAATGACCAACATTGCAGTATTGATTAATGGGGATCTGACAAAGTTCTCTCGCATTGGTAAAGGGTTGCACCAGGGATGTGCCCTTTCCCCTCTGCTCTTCATCCTTGTCCTCGATGCATTGAGCATGGCAATTATGGGTTGAGAATTCAATAGGGCAATGAATATGTTTTTTCTCTTTAACTTCACAACTCTTTGTGTTACCTTTTTCCTTTTAGCTTTGTTCCTTAATATTAAAGTGTGAGATACATCAAACAACTACCAAAAAAAAAAACAGTGACACAGTATATAGGCTGCAGACCAGGGCCAAAACCCCTCCTCTTGAGTGGAAAACCCTTAAATCTCTTCTCTTCTTATAGATCCTTCAATTGACAAATACCACGACCTAGTGACTCAAACAAATACCCTCCAAGATCAAGATCAAATCAACCTCCTACTGCAAGATCTTCGACCTCCTACTTCAGATCCAAAATACTGTCTCCCAGCAACTATTTTTTATCCTTAAGAAGGCTTCTATCTTCTTTGTATGGCATCCTTTCCCCTTTTCTTGCCTTTCCTTGAGACTTTGGGATAGTGAGATACCCTAGGTGACCTTCACTTGACTTCCTTTCTCTCTCTCCTCCAAGATCGAACCAAAGATAGCCCCAACACAGCAACACTAACTTCGATTTGCACGTTGGAGAGAGAGAACTAGCCCAAGCACTTTTATTTCCATCAATTTCTTCTTCGTCCTTCTTCTTTGACCTCATCTTGTCCTCTTCTTTGAATAGAAAGAGATATGAGTGAGTGTGTCTGATGGAGGATGAGTTCCTCTCTCTATATATAAGATTCTTTAAGGGTTGATGTGGCTCTTCATGTAGGACGACTTGGCAACTTCTAGGTCGAATTCATCTTGGAGAGCATTTCTACACTTTAAAGACAAAAAAAATTTGTTTCTTTACAAGATAGAATGTGCCCATGGTGTCTTCAATATATGACAATGACTCTTAAACCTAGGACAAACCCTATAAGCACTCAAAATGGGTGCTTGACCTATAAAATAAAAGAACTTGAGCATGAAACCCATGCTCCAATAATAATTTCTTTCCATTTTACAATTTACAAGAATACATTTCATACTTATAAAGACCAAACTTAGTTACACATTTTTCAACACTCCCTCTTAATTGAGGTATTCATAAGAGGTACATGGTCATTCTCAAATTGAAGAGATCTCATAAAAATAGTCAGATTGGTAACCCTTCTGTCTAGCATCATATTTAACTAGCATTGTCACATAGCAAGGCCTTTACTAATAGCTCTATCTCTCCACAAGATTAGAGCACAATGGTGGCAAGACCAATGATTTATAGACACCATCATCGTTGTCTCTTAAGGTACATACTCCACCCGGGTGTTTACCAAGTATGACCTTCCATTGGACTATTTTTATCTTGGGTAGCTAGTCCTCAAAGAATATCCATCAATGACTACTCTTGTCTTGAATGCCCTACCACATTCTCATAAAGTGTCAAATGCCAGATGGTTACCCAATCCTCTTCCCAAGTGAAGACAAGGATGTAGTGTCTATCTCTCCCTCTCAATTAGGGAGGATACATCAATCAAACCAAGCTTGTCTCTGAAGTACACAAGCTTCTTGTTTGGAAGTGACTTTGTCAATATGTCAGCTACCTGCTCATCAGTGGAGATATATTGTAGCTACAACACACCATTTTGCACTACCTCTCGAATATAGTGATACTTGTAATTTATATGCTTTGTCTTTCCATGAAACGCTGGATCTTCAGACAAATGTATACAACTGGTGCTATCACAAAGTATCACTGTAGGGTTCATCAATCGTTCAAACATGTCAGATAGGAGATTCCTCATGTACTGAAACATCCACCCATAGTACTCCTTCCATCTTGCTCATTGCCTTCCCAGTCAGAATCTATATATCCAATCAGTTGGACATCATTTCTTCTATCATACTTCAGACAATAGTGGATGTTTCCTCGTAGATATCTCATAATATGTTTCTCTACTACCCAATGATCATGCTTCAATTCCACTTGGAATTAACTGAGAACATTTACTGTGAAGTATATGTTTGGATGAGTATTCACCAAGTACATCAATGAGCCAATAATTTGCATATACTTGGAAGGATCCATAGGGCTAGATTCAAAACTCCTTAGTCTCTTCAAGTTTGTGATCATCATAGTGGTCATAGGTTTGTAATCTATCATTTCAAACCTCTTCAACATCTTGATTACGTACTTTCCTTGACCCAAATAAATTTCATTAGGTCCTTGCCGGACTTCTAGTCCAAAATGGCAATGCATCAACCCCAGATCCTTCATATCAAATTCTACTACTAGTTGCTTCTTACATTCTTCAATTTGACCTTCTACACATGTCAAGAGAATATCATCTGTGTATAGAAGAATGATTACAGGTTCTCCATATACAACCTTAATATAGAGGTTCGGATCAACAATTTTTTTTGTCAAACCTATTCTTTATAGGTATGCATCCGTTCTAGCATACCATGCCCTTGGTGCTTGCTTTAGGCCATATAATGCTTTCTTCAATCTGTAAACACATGCCTTCCTATCTTTAAATTCGAATCCCGAGGGTTGTTATATATAGACTTCTTCATCTATTGTGTCATTCAGAAATGCAATTTTGACATCCATTTGGTGGATGTTCCATCCCATCGATGTTGCCAGAGAGATTAATGATCGAATTGTTGTATATCTTACTGTTGGAACAAATGTCTCTTCATAGTCGATGCCTTCAAGTTGAGAGAAGCCCCTAGCTGCAAATATTTATTTATACTTATCTATACTTCCATCTGTTGCATGTTTGATCTTATAGATACACTTAGAAGTAACCACAGATTTTTCTTCGAGCCTAGATACGATCTCCCAGACTCCATTCTTCATTATAGGTTGATACTCTTCATTCATGTAATCTTTCCATTCCTGATTATTTACAACGTCTTAAAAAGTGGATGGTTGTGCTTCTATTAGTTTTGTCATGTATGAAACATACCCATAATATCTCTTGGGTTTCTTGCTTTCTCTGAATGAAGACAATAGTGGGAAGAAAGTCCCTAATAATTGTACCTTTGAATGAATAAGGAGAAACTAGTGGGCAAGAAGTCCCAAAGGTGTTGACTTCTCGAAGGATAAAGAAGCAGCAATTGGGCATATGTGAAGACCTGAGGTTTTAGGTCATTCATGGACAAAGATTAGCTAGAGGGTAGATTGGAGCCATGTTCAGTGACCTAAAGGAACTGGTTCATTGATAGAGGCAAGTCGATGTTATCACAAATCGGTAGCCAAAGGACCGGGCATGTGTGTTCAAGATACGATCAAGAGGAGATGAGAGAGCGTGCTACATCATCTAGACAATCAATGTATCTTATTCGGACAGATTGGCTATCATAGTTGTTGACCCCAAGTCCCAATTGTAGCCTTGTATCAATGGATGTATGAGGTCCATTATCCTTGGTATGGGAGCCCTAGACAATTGTATTATAGTTTGTTAATATAACAAAGTTGGACAGTTGAAAACTATAAAAAGTTGTCTATATTTGTGCATGTGTTGATTTACTGTTGTTTATATTCTACTCTGCAAAGTAGTTTGTTGTGGTACTTAGATTGGTAGTGTAAGTGATTCTAAGACCCTAACCTAGACTCCAGTGTCGTGGAAAAACAACAATTAAGGCATAGTAGTTTTGATAGTTTGGTAAGTCTCATTCTCTTGACCATAAATGCTAAATGATTTGAAGCTTATATATCTAAAGATTATTTTGGAGTCCCTATTACTTTGAATTTCATAATGTAATATATATATATTTTTTTTTGCTAGATTCAAGCTTTGAAAAAATACATAATATTTAACTTAATTATTAAAAGAGATACCAAAACTCCAAACATAATAACAAACAATATTTCCTCAAAATTAAGAATAGTCCATCTTACATTACAAGTTATTTAATTTATTTTAATATTAATGTGATTGAAAATACTTTTTTCAATACTTATATTAATATTATATTTTACCATTTATTATAAAAATTAAAATAAATATTTATATTTTAAAATTTATTTACTAAACATATTTTTAAAGTAAAAATAATAATAATAAAATATTTTAATATGGATAGTATATATAATTTAAAATTTATTATATATTATGTATATTTTTTTAAAAATTATATATATATATATATATATTATTTCCAAACTTAACTAAAACTGAGCTAAAAGGTAGCGACCAAATGATCTCATCTCTTCAGAACCTCTAGTATAGCAACTCAAGTAAAATCCTCGTTTTAGCGTTACAGCCAGGATCTCATTCCTGCTCATCCCTCTCACCTCGGCCAACACTTGTGAGTGCCCAAGGTAGCATCCACGCACTCAACAATCAAGCAAGGGCTAAAAAAAAGACGGATCAACTCAATATACTCATGAAGGCAGTTGAAACCAGAGATGATATGTTGAAGGTTTCGATCTTGGGCACCTCTAGTCTTCGACACATTCTATCAGCAAGAACCGAAATTGCAACACAAGCTGCTCCCTATGCATCGTCCTCACAATTCCCTTTGTAACCGCATCAAAAACTAAAGATGAAAAGGTATTCAAATCGCATGGCCAATGAAAATCGGTCTCTATGTAGACTGGAAGTATTATATGGAAGCTTTATGTAATAGAGGTTGTTTAGGCTTTGGCCCAACCATTTAACACTTAATAAAATCTAACCGTTCCTGTTAAAAAAAACGCTAAAACTCTAACGTAAACAAATTTTAGTTTGAAGAGAATCTTCGTGAGATGCATACTTTTACTCTATATTCCTATAAGCTTATTTAACTTATTTAAACATTGACATTTTAAAACTTAAAATTGATAATAAAGTTAAGAATAAGTTATGATTAGATATATGAACCTTCACTTTCTCTTATAAACAACAACCCTTAAAACACACATGTAGTAACTTGACCTTCATGTTGCCAACAACATAGACTTTGACTCATACAAGTACAATAAACTACCCCTATCTCCCATATTTCTTTATCAACACTCTTTATGAAAGGATAAGGACAATGGTATACATAAAATCAGATTCCATAAAAGGCACATCAACTAGAATATGGCTTGTGTTACAATGACCAACATTGCAGTATTGATTAATGGGGTTCTGACAAAGTTCTCTCGCATTGGTAAAGGGTTGCACCAGGGATGTGCCCTTTCCCCTCTGCTCTTCATCCTTGTCCTCGATGCATTGAGCATGGCAATTATGGGTCGAGAATTCAATAGGGCAATGAATATGTTTTTTCTCTTTAACTTCACAACTCTTTGTGTTACCTTTTTCCTTTTAGCTTTGTTCCTTAATATTAAAGTGTGAGATACATCAAACAACTACCAAAAAAAAAAACAGTGACACAGTATATAGGCTGCAGACCAGGGCCAAAACCCCTCCTCTTGAGTGGAAAACCCTTAAATCTCTTCTCTTCTTATAGATCCTTCAATTGACAAATACCACGACCTAGTGACTCAAACAAATACCCTCCAAGATCAAGATCAAATCAACCTCCTATTGCAAGATCTTCGACCTCCTACTTCAGATCCAAAATACTGTCTCCCAGCAACTATTTTTTATCCTTAAGAAGGCTTCTATCTTCTTCGTATGGCATCCTTTCCCCTTTTCTTGCCTTTCCTTGAGACTTTGGGATAGTGAGATACCCTAGGTGACCTTCACTTGACTTCCTTTCTCTCTCTCCTCCAAGATCGAACCAAAGATAGCCCCAACACAGCAACACTAACTTCGATTTGCACGTTGGAGAGAGAGAACTAGCCCAAGCACTTTTATTTCCATCAATTTCTTCTTCGTCCTTCTTCTTTGACCTCATCTTGTCCTCTTCTTTGAATAGAAAGAGATATGAGTGAGTGTGTCTGATGGAGGATGAATTCCTCTCTCTATATATAAGATTCTTTAAGGGTTGATGTGGCTCTTCATGTAGGACGACTTGGCAACTTCTAGGTCGACTTCATCTTGGAGAGCATTTCTACACTTTAAAGACAAAAAAAAATTGTTTCTTTACAAGATACAATGTGCCCATGGTGTCTTCAATATATGACAATGACTCTTAAACCTAGGACAAACCCTATAAGCACTCAAAATGTGTGCTTGACCTATAAAATAAAATAACTTGAGCATGAAACCCATGCTCCAATAATAATTTCTTTCCATTTTACAATTTACAAGAATACATTTCATACTTATAAAGACCAAACCTAGTTACACATTTTTCAACACTCCCTCTTAATTGAGGTATTCATAAGAGGTACATGGTCATTCTCAAATTGAAGGGATCTCATAAAAATAGTCAGATTGGTAACCCTTCTGTCTAGCATCATATTTAACTAGCATTGTCACATAGCAAGGCCTTTACTAATAGCTCTATCTCTCCACAAGATTAGAGCACAATGGTGGCAAGACCAATGATTTATAGACACCATCATCGTTGTCTCTTAAGGTACATACTCCACCCGGGTGTTTACCAAGTATGACCTTCCATTGGACTATTTTTATCTTGGGTAGCTAGTCCTCAAAGAATATCCATCAATGACTACTCTTGTCTTGAATGCCCTACCACATTCTCATAAAGTGTCAAATGCCAGATGGTTACCCAATCCTCTTCCCAAGTGAAGACAAGGATGTAGTGTCTATCTCTCCCTCTCAATTAGGGAGGATACATCAACCAAACCAAGCTTGTCTCTGAAGTACACAAGCTTCTTGTTTGGAAGTGACTTTGTCAATATGTCAGCTACCTGCTCATCAGTGGAGATATATTGTAGCTACAACACACCATTTTGCACTACCTCTCGAATATAGTGATACTTGTAATTTATATGCTTTGTCTTTCCATGAAACGCTGGATCTTCAGACAAATGTATACAACTGGTGCTATCACAAAGTATCACTGTAGGGTTCATCAATCGTTCAAACATGTCAGATAGGAGATTCCTCATGTACTGAAACATCCACCCATAGTTCTCCTTCCATCTTGCTCACTGCCTTCCCAGTCAGAATCTATATATCCAATCAGTTGGACATCATTTCTTCTATCATACTTCAGACAATAGTGGATGTTTCCTCGTAGATATCTCATAATATGTTTCTCTACTACCCAATGATCATGCTTCAATTCCACTTGGAATTAACTGAGAACATTTACTGCGAAGTATATGTTTGGATGAGTATTCACCAAGTACATCAATGAGCCAATAATTTGCATATACTTGGAAGGATCCATAGGGCTAGATTCAAAACTCCTTAGTCTCTTCAAGTTTGTGATCATCATAGTGGTCATAGGTTTGTAATCTATCATTTCAAACCTCTTCAACATCTTGATTACGTACTTTCCTTGACCCAAATAAATTTCATTAGGTCCTTGCCGGACTTCTAGTCCAAAATGGCAATGCATCAACCCCAGATCCTTCATATCAAATTCTACTACTAGTTGCTTCTTACATTCTTCAATTTGACCTTCTACACATGTCAAGAGAATATCATCTGCATATAGAAGAATGATTACAGGTTCTCCATATACAACCTTAATATAGAGGTTCGGATCAACAATTTTTTTTGTCAAACCTATTCTTTATAGGTATGCATCCGTTCTAGCATACCATGCCCTTGGTGCTTGCTTTAGGCCATATAATGCTTTCTTCAATCTATAAACACATGCCTTCCTATCTTTAAATTCGAATCCCGAGGGTTGTTATATATAGACTTCTTCATCTATTGTGTCATTCAGAAATGCAGTTTTGACATCCATTTGGTGGATGTTCCATCCCATCGATGTTGCCAGAGAGATTAATGATCGAATTGTTGTATATCTTACTGTTGGAACAATTGTCTCTTCATAGTCGATGCCTTCAAGTTGAGAGAAGCCCCTAGCCGCAAATAT
The DNA here is from genome assembly GCA_000404065.3 of Pinus taeda. Taxonomy (NCBI): domain Eukaryota; kingdom Viridiplantae; phylum Streptophyta; class Pinopsida; order Pinales; family Pinaceae; genus Pinus; species Pinus taeda. Next base: position 47,463 of record APFE030251714.1, read on the forward strand.
TTATTTATACTTATCTATACTTCCATCTGTTGCATGTTTGATCTTATAGATACACTTAGAAGTAACCACAGATTTTTCTTCGGGCCTAGATACGATCTCCCAGACTCCATTCTTCATTATAGGTTGATACTCTTCATTCATGTAATCTTTCCATTCCTGATTATTTACAACGTCTTAAAAAGTGGATGGTTGTGCTTCTATTAGTTTTGTCATGTATGAAACATACCCATAATATCTCTTGGGTTTCTTGCTTTCTCTGAATGATCCTTTCGCTGCCTTATGACCTTTGCATCAAGTAGTGTAGATTTCAACCAATTAGGTGTTTTTCTTGTTTCAGGGATGACCATAGGTTGAACAGACTCACTAGGACTTTCATCTTCATGGTGAGATTCTTCTCCCCCCTTATCAACTTCCTCCTCAAATACCAAAATTTCTTCATCATCGTAGTCTATGGAAAGTTCCTTTGACTTCTTGAATATTATGCTTTCATCAAATATGACATCATGATTGACTTCTATGTGACGTCCATATTTCATGTAGATCCTATAAGCTTTCAATGAGTTACTGTACCCAACAAATGTTCCCTTCATGCATGAAGGATACAACTTTTTTCTTTTGTCCTTCGGCATGTGGATATATACAGGACATCCAAAGATCCGGAGATGGTCTACAGATCGCTTCTTTCCAGCGAACACTTCTTCTAGAGTTTTGTTGTCTAGAGATCTGTTGGGACTTCGATTCTGAATGTAGACAATTGTCTTCGTGGCTTCTCCCCACAGAAATTTAGATAGATCATGTAACATTGCTTTTAAACTTTCTTCAATGGATCTATTATTTCATTTTGCAACTCCATTTTGCTCGGGATTATATGGTACTATCAACTCCCTCTTAATCCCAGACTCCTTACAAAATGCTATAATCTCTTTGGATGTATACTCTCCTCCATTATCAGATATCAGTATCTTGATTTTCTTTTCTATAAGGTTCTCCACTTCATCTTTGAATTCTTAAGATTTTGTAAATAATTCATCCTTGGTTTTCATTAAGTAAACCAAGGTTTTTCTTGAATGATCATCAAAGAATGTTACATAATATAGATGATCTCCACGAGATTTAGGAGTCATATGGCCACATACATCGAAGTGAATAAGATCCAAGTTTTCTTTTGACCGTAAAGCACTGCTTCCAAATGGTCCCTTGGTATTCTTACCCAATGCACATCCCTTACAAACTCCTTCATGATCTTCCTTCAGACCATGAATTCCATTTACTATGGAACTTAGAGTTGAAAGGAGTTTGAAATGTAGATGACCAAATATTCTATACCAATGTTCACATGGGCTAGTTTCAATGTGAACTAGGGCCCATAGGAGATATTAGTCTATAGAGTCTTCCTTCTCGAATGCCAATGACTTTGGCTTGATCTATACCTGAGTCTTTACTCCATATAATGACCTTTCCATCAATGAAAGCTATTGTGTCACCCTTATCTTCTAGACTTGAAATGGAAAGTAAGATCTTGTGCAAACCTGGAACAAATAGAATGTTGTTGAGGTGAATGTTGCTTCCATCTTCCAGCTTTATGGAGTTTGATCCAATACCTTTCATGAGATAGCTCTTGTTATCTCCAAGTTCCACTGAATAAGTGGATTTTCCTTTTGATAACGTCTTCAATTGATGGAAATGACCAGTCATGTGCCTTGATGCACCATTATCAATTACCCAAATGTCTTCATCTTGGAATGTGTCGGAGAGTGTCGAGAAGAGACCTTCATCTTTTTCTTTGATTTATACCTTCTTTGAAGAACACAAGAAACTCCATGCTTCCTTGATACTTTTCTTGAGATAGCTTGCGATCTTCTTTATGAACTCCTTCACTGTAGAGGAATCTTCATGATTCCCTTTGATAACCTTAGCTCTGATACCATGTTGAGAATTCAATAGGGCAATTAATATGTTAATTCTCTTTAACTTAATAATTGTTTGTGCTACCTTTTTCCTTATTAACTTTGTTCCTTATTATTATAGTGTGAGATACATCAAACATCTACCAAAACAATAAGAACTGTGACATAGTATATAGGTTGCAAGCCAGGGCCAAAACTCCTCCTCTTGAGGGAAAACCCCTTAAATCTCCACTCTTCTTATAGATCCTTAAATTGACGAATACCATGACCTAGTGACTCGGACAAATACCCTCCAAGATCAAGATCAACTCAGCCTCCTACTACAATATCTTTGACCTCCTACTTCAGACTCGAAATTATGTTTGTCTTCGTGTGGCCTCCTTTCCCCTTCGCTTGCCTTTCCTTTAAACTTAGGGCTAGTGAGATACTCGTTATGACCTTTGCTTGACTTCCTATCTCTCTTTCCTCCAAGATCGAACCAAAGATAGCCCCAATGCATAAACCCTAACTTTGATTTACACGTGGGAGAGAGAGAACTAGCCCAAGCACTTTGACTTCCTTTGATTTCTTCTTCGTCCTTCTTCTTCGACCTCTTCTTGTTCTCTTCTTCACATAGAAAGAGATGTGAGTGAGTGTGTCTAATCGAGTACGAGTTCCTCTCTTTATATAGGCCTCTTCAAGGGTAAACATGGCTCTTCATGTAGGCCGACTTGATCTTGGAGGGCATCTTGACACTTTAAAGACAAAAATAATTTTTTATTTACAAGATACAATGTGCCAATGGGGTTTTCAATATATGGCAATGACTCTTAAACCTAGGAAAAACCCTAGAAGCACTCAATGGGTGTTTGACCTATAAAATAAAATAACTTGAGCATGAAACCCATGCTCCAATAATAATTTCTTTTGATTTTATAATTTACATAAATACATTTCATACTTACAAAGACTAAATCTAGTTACACATTTTTCAACATTAGGGAGCCTAAGGAAGCTGGCAGATTCATGGGATGTAGGGTCACTGCAAATAGCAGGTTATCTCACTTAATGTTTGTGGATGACATCCTTAGCCTTGTGGAGACAAAACTTTCAGAATGATGAGGGTTTTTTTTTTTTTTTTTTTTTTTTTTTAGATAATGGGTAATTTTGGGCTTTCTCCGATTAAGAACAAATTTGAACTTATTGTCAGTTGTATGGAAGATAAAGAAGCTAATAAGATTGCATAACTATTTGGGATCAAAATCAAACCCCTGGATGGAGGTTTTCAATATTGGGGGTTTCACTTGAATCCCAACAATTACAAGTTGTGGGTTTGGACTTGGATATTGGATAAATTCGAGAAGAAACTAACGTTGTGGGAAAACAAGTGGCTTATGCTAGGAAAAATATTGTTAATGTCTAAGGTTGTCCTCCATGTTATCTCCGTATATTGGATGCACTTTTTTCATCTGCCCATGACAATCATCAATCGAATCAATTCCATTATAATATATTTTATTTCATCTGGTGTTAGGCAGAAACCGAAATTCCACCTTTCCTCTCTGGCATCCATTTGCAGACCTATTGAAAGTGGGGTATGGGGTATTAAGGACACTGAATTCTTCAACTGTGCCTTGCTCACCTCGAATAGTTGGAGGGTCTTTAAGGGTCAGGGAATCTGACAAATATTATTAATGATAAATATATTAACAGTGCTAGTTTGGAGGATTGGATCATGGCAGGAGCACTAGTGAAGAGCAAAGCCCCCTTTGTGTGGCGCAACTTGATGAAACCTAGGTTGTGGATATGCAGTAATCTCTGCTGGGTTGTTGGCAGAGGAAAATAGATCCTAGTTGGATTAGATGCCAGTCTTGGAATGGAGGGTGCCCACTCTCTATCTTTGGCCATTATCCAACTCCTCAATTGTCGAGGCCTTTTTTCTCTCAGACAGATTGGGGAACATTGCCTAGGGGTTTCCCCTCTACCCAGTGGTTGCGAGTGACGGATCTTGATTTGGAGTTGGAGATATACTTTGAGTGGGAGTCCTTTCGCTCTCACCTCATACATGATGACATATCTCTATTAGACAACGAGGAAAAACACACCTGGGGTGGGACTTCACAAGGAGGATACATCTTTGCCAAAAAGGCGTATGAATATATCTCTGATTCATTTCTATTGGAACTTATAGAAGCTTAGCTGGCCCAAATGTGGAGGTGGGGGGGCCTGGCTAAGCTAAATTGTTTGACTTGGGATAACCTTGTAAAGAGAGTCTTCCTGGGCCCAAGCATTTTCATGCTTTGTATATCAGCTTCTAAGGATGCTGCTCACTTGTTTCTGGAGTTTCCTTTTGCTCTATCGATTTAGGAATGTGTAGTTGCCCTCCTCAAGATCAACCTTATATTGGATAGACAATTTATTGTTTATTGCTTACGATTATGGTCTTCCATACATCAGGAATTTAGGAGACTTCCCCTATAAACTTTATGGAGAATTTGACATTGCAGGAATGATGCTATTTTTGAAAAATTTCTTCTAATTGCAGTGGCATTGTTCTAAGAATTGTGAATGATTTCATGGAGCTTGGGTCTTTTAAAGTTTCATGCAACAGGCGTCCTTTGGTTCATAATCCCTTTGACAATATCTTCCCGATTGGGTGTTTTAATGGAGCCTCGGTTGGAGGGAAGTGTGGTTGTGGAGCTCTGATTTCCCTTTGTCCTTCTCATTCCTACCATTTCTTTTGGTCCCATGGTTTAGGCTCCAATACTAGAGCTAAAGTTTTTTCCCTGTGGGGAGTTCGTTAATGTGCCCTATGGCTTGCAGTGGATGAGATAGTGGTGACTGGCGATTCGAAGGTGACCATTGATTGGATCAAGGGAGTGCACTCTCTATTTGTGTTGTCGCTATCCCATTGGATCTTGCAAATCCAAGCGATTAAGGATGGTTTCAAATCAATTTCATTATGTCACAGCTTCGTGGAGAAGAACTCTCAGACAGACCAACTATATAAGAGGGGGGTCTCTGTACAGAATGGACTGATTAGATATGAATGCATTGATCAAGGAACAATCATCAACGAAGGGTCTTTTGCTTTTGCATGATGGTGGTTTCTATTTCTTGGTAATTTCTTCTGGTAAGTGAATCTTGATGCTCTGTTTCGATTGTTTCGGGGATTATGCTACTCATATTGCTAGCCTTTTGGTAGGTTTATGTTTTGTATTTTTTTGTCTCTTAGTTGGTCCCAACGTTGTGCCGAATTGAAATATTTTTTATCTCAGTCAAATTTATGCTTGTAAAAAGTGTTATAAAAACTCTTGCATATGCAACATGTGTGAGGTTCCCTCTTAGGTTCCTCTAACTAAAAACTAAATTTCTCTAATTTTAAACACAATAGGATGGGAAATAACTTATTTATATCTAAACATTTATTTGATGATAATATACCATTAAAAATTATTTACCACAAATTAAATAAGTAAGAATTTCATTGCAACCATTTACATAAGTAATTAATAAACGAAGGAATACCTATTCTATTAGCTTAGTTGAGATGCTCCTGAGCTCCTGACTCTGTCGGGATGCTCCTCTTGACTACCCGACTGGATTGGCCACCCAACCAACTAGGAAGTTTTTCCTAGCCCAAGGAACCTCCACATGTTCCCTAGCCCTCCGAGCCGAAGTCCAACCAGATGTAGTGTGTCCAAGTTAAACAAACACTCTCCTTCTCTCCCTTCTCTCCCTTCTCTTTTCTCCACCTTCCTCCCAAAACAAAATCCTCCAAAACCACAACCAAAACCAAAACCAAAACCAAGACTAAGGATCCCCCTCTCCTCTCATCATCCTTCCCCTTTTATGCCTCTTCCTCCCATCCACCTCAACCACCTATCAATAATTTCATGACTACCCCCTCATCCTTTCATTTGACTTTTCTTACCATATCTTCTCCCAAGTAAATTTGAGAGGACATTTTGTGGATAAGATATAGATATTTAATTTGGAAATTAATTGGGAAAGACCACATCTTCTCCCAAGTAAATTTGAGAGGACATTTTGGGGATAAGATATGGATATTAAATTTGGAGATTAATTGGGGAAGACCATATCTTCTGCCAAGTAGATTTGAGAGGACATTTTGCAAATAAGATATGGATATTAAATTTGGAGATTAATTGGGGAAGACCATATCTTCTCTCAAGTAGATTTGAGAGGACATTTTGGGGATATGGATATTTAAATTGGAATAATGGAAGGAGACCATATCCTATCCAAGCTTAAATTTAAGAAGACAAGTTGGGAATTGAATAATAACAATAATAAATTTTATATCAGTAAATAAAAATTACAGTTTCCCAAATGTAGGTATTTACCAATATTTCTTGATAATTATAAGTCAATGTTTGTAGGTAATTTAAACACTAATAAATTTTGCATGATAAGATTAATTGGGGCATTACATACACCCCTCCTTTAGAAAGCTTTGTCCCGAAGTTAGAGTGAAAAGATACAAGGAGCTCGAAGGCATAACAAAATAGAGAGAGAGTTATACTAGTAAATTTTATAAGTCAGGCAACGATACCACTTCCCATCAAGAGTCTCCAACTAATCTATATCCTCCTATCCGTCCTAACCTACTTCCATTCCCAAACTATCCATCCTCTACTGTTATATACTGTGGCATCGACTATACCAATCTAACCATTGATAAAACCAATATGGCGGAAGCGTCGACTATATCGACCTAACTTCCCCAACAGGAAACTGGCAATCGTCATCACACGTCTAGGGGAGCGTGTCCATCACTGCCCTCCCATGATTTTAGGTTTGGAGGTTACACAGTGGGAAATACTTCCACCCATCCTTACGACTAGGGTCAACACAAACTGGAAATCGTCATCACACGTTGTTAAGTTATGGTATGTTCTATGCTTATAACAGTTTACTTCCTTTCCTTATTATATTCGACAGATTAGCAATCACATATATATAAAGTAAAGTGCAGATAGAACATTAAACGATTTACACAAAACAAGCCAAGACAAGAGACACAAGATGTGGCGGCTAGCTAGGGACAAACCCCACAATGTGTGGGGAAACCCTTTGATCAAATCTTCTTTTATCTTCAATAATTCAGCAGAGAGAAATAGTAC
>APFE030251714.1:54505-65453 GCA_000404065.3 Pinus taeda
CACAATGTGTGGGGAAACCCTTTGATCAAATCTTCTTTTATCTTCAATAATTCAGCAGAGAGAAATAGTACAATGAATCTGATTCATATCAGCAGTAATAAACCCTAGATCAGCAGCATCAGCATTAGCGACTTCATTATCAAACTAGGGCATACGATATCTCACAAACCGACCGTCGGATTGACTTCATTCCACCACCAAAAGTTTCGGCTTTTAGAGGAGGTTCAGATGAACCTACAGCATAGTTCAGATGAGGAGATCTTCTAGGCCATGCAGGTCAATCTTTACTTCTGCAGTTGCAGCTTCAGTTTCAGCAGTTTCTGGCTTCAAACTAGGGCAGTTGATATCTTGCAAACCGTTCATTGGATTGACTTCATTCCACCACCAAAAGTTGTGGCTTTCAGAGGAGGTTCAGATGAACCTACAACACAGTTCCAAAGAGGAGATATTCTAGGCCTCGCAAGTCAATCTTTACTTCTGCAATTGCAGCTTTAGTTTTAGCAGTTTTCGGCTTCAAACTAGGGCAGTCGATATCTTGCAAACCGTTCATTGGATTGACTTCATTCCACCACCAGAAGTTGTGGCTTTCAGAGGAGGTTCAAATGAACCTATAGTTTAGTTCCAAAGAGGAGATATTCTAGGCCTCACAAGTCAAGCTTTACTTATGCAGTTGCAGCTTCAGTTTCAGCAGTTTCCGGCTTCAAACGTGTGAGAGAGAGAGACCCATTTCAGTGCAGTAGAGAAGAGACTCATATCTGCGCAGTAGAGAGAGAGAGAGATGTGATGGGATGAGTGAGTCCAAATGAGGAAAAGTCCTCTTATATTTATACCCAACGTTGGTGGGTGAATAGATGTGACTGTTGGGCTTCTCAGCCTACATGAGTTGTAGGTCGGCTTGATAATAATTCCATAATCAAAATAAATTCATATCTCCATGAATACTTATCGGAATCGGATGATCTTTATATCAATCCTACACCTATCGACGAGAGGAATTTAATAAAAATATTATTAGCCATGAATAAGATGACCCACATGAAGTTTTGCCCTGGTTGCCAATTTTAACAGTTGGCAATGGCCCGTGGCCTATCCCAGCAGCAAGTTGGGCCTACGGTCCTCCATCAAACAACACCCAACAACCTACAATAAGCAATGCTAACTCCTTATCTTACTCAACGCATACAACCCTACAATATTCGACCTTGAACAGCAACTCGGCTTTCAGTCAGCCACCCTAATCAGATCCACAAGTTGATCCCTTTCTTGCTGTCCAAGTTATCTTTTGGTCAGATCACTAGCCCAGCAACTCAGTTCCTATTCAAACCTAGGTTCATGCCATAGAACAACATTATTTACCAAGTTGTCACATAGATTTCCACGCTGCTCTCTAGGCTCCTTCTTGCTGCGTCTAAGGCTTCCTTTTGCTACAACTTAGAGCCTCCCTTTTGACTGCGGATTAGGGCTTCCTTTTGTTGAACTTTCTAAGTCTACTAGTTATAAACCCTCCATGCACTTTATTTGATTTATTCCTACCTACTTGTTCCGTTACTTAACAAGTTATTTACAATGTAAATGCTGAAAATAAACACTAGTGCATGCTCAACATATTACAAATCAACAACTGAAGGAAACAGAAAGAATCACACCTAGGTTGCACGAAACGGGTACGAGTTTTCGAGACGGGCACGGATACGAAACGTGACCCCCGCCAAATTTTGGAAACGGGGAAATGAAATATATATATATATATAAGGACATTTAAGAAATATGTACAATCATAAAGCATATATGATACATTCTAATTTATTACATTATGAGTAAATTGTCAATTGTCAATACATAAACTATAAGTCTCTAAATTTACATCATGTTTACTCATGAATGATCACATAATGAAAATAGCAATATCCAAAATTAGCCACGAGAAATTTCTAATTTCTTGTCTCGTGCTTGATTGGGAGTCTCCTCCTACATAGTCGAACAACCTTAATGCTCTTGATTAAATACAAGTTCCATACCCTAGTACCCTACATGCTCTTGATTATTGGAAGTCTACCCTGCATATAGGGCTTGGTTCTCTTGATTAAATACAAGTTCCATACCCTAGTACATGACAAAAGCCAATGGAAACATTGCAATCCCCCCAATCCTGAAATCCTGAAAAACAGATAAGTCTGCTGGATTTTGAGTAAGATCTAAAAAACTACTTTCTCCATATGAAATCCAATGAGGGCGAAACCACTCTCAAACATCCTGAGTCATTTCATGGTAATGTTAAAAATTTAAGTAAAAGGATGAAAATGAAAAATAAAGGAAAATGTCACTTTTACTTTAAGAACTTAACATTATCATGAACTGCATATCAACACTAGGGCCATAGGCTTCAACATTAGGTTGCCCCACTCAAAAAAAACCTCTTTTTTATAACTTGAGAGGCATCTAGAAAGAAGATATTTTCGTCGCCCAACAAAAAATTGGAAGCGAAAAATAAAAAATAAATACAAGAAAAAGTCAAATTAGAAGAGGAAACTTCATCGTATGGCCTGGAAACTCGTTTCCCGTCGTACTGGCCACGTCTCCTGAAACAAGTATCCAGACCATACGGTACAAGTTTCCTCGTTTCTGTTTCGTTTATGGCTGAAAACGAACCCTTTTCCGACGTTTCCTGCAACTTAGAATCACACCAAATGACACCATTATTTTTGGACCAATGTCCCCGAAAAACCCAATGTGGGAAAGCCGGTGCAGCTATCTGAGGGTTTTCTTATTAAGCAATATTAGAGTACACTCTGGGTGCCAAATTCAGCCTACCCAATAAAGAATTTCCTTGGCAGTAATACCTCTCAGCTTGAGACAAATTTCCTGGCTGAAACCCCGGATAATCCTTCTGGCAGCTCCTCAGCTCCAATTTGCCCCAAAAACCCCAACGTCTACCTTTCTAGACTACGTCAGCCGACTCAGCCCCTCTCTACCCATTGTTGGCACTGTGTCACTCTGAATGGGTCTGCATCGGCCTTAGGAGGCCCTGCGTCAGCCTTCTAGCCCTCTGTGTCGACAATGCTGGCCTCTCTGAAGCTCTACGCAACTCCTGGTTACCTTTACGTGGCTTTGTGTGAGCCTTGGCTGCTACTGTGTCACTCTACCCGGCTACTGCACTGCTCTCCTAGCACTATCTCTGCCTCTCTGTCTCTCTGTACTCAATGCCATTGAGCTGCAACTCTGATCACCGATTCTATCTATCTTAGCAAAATCCGCTCTAGAGAATAGAATGACTAATCACTCTGGTGTTTTCTCCGAGTGACCCTCAAGCCTTCTCTTATACTTTTCTTGTTGACATATCAGCGGCCGAAATTAAGTCCCTAATCAACAGCTAAGATTAGATTTGGCTTGATCCATATCTTTTGGACCATTCTAACACAATTTCATATTAATTCACATTAATATTTTAATTTCCCTAAGTTTAGACTTAGGGACTCCATTAAAAATATTAATTATTTTAATATCCCCTTAATTGGTTAGAATCATGCCCAAACCCTTTCTGGGTATTGGAGATCTCATGTGCCCCAACCTCTCCACCAAATTTCGTGGCTAGAGCACATCTAATGCTACCCCTAATGAACAACTTTCGACAGTGCATTAGGGCTCCCTTTTGCTGCATATTGGAAATCTTCTTAACTACAGATTAGGGCTCCTTTTGACAACAAATAGGTCTCCACTTGACTGTGGATTAAGGGCTCCTTTTTGTTGCGTATAGATCTCTCCTTCATGACTGCGGCTAGGACATGGCCTCCTCTCCTTGACTGCAGCTAGGGCATGGCCTCCTCTCCTTGACTGCGGCTAGAGTTCCTTTCTTTGACTGCGGCTAGGGCATGGCCTCTTCTCCTTGACTGCGGCTAGAGTTACTCTCTTTGACTGCGGCTAGGGCAAGGCCTCTTCTCCTTGACTGCGGCTAGAGTTCCTCTCTTTGACTGTGACTAGGGCACCCACTTGACCTTTCTTTCCACCACGTCCTCCTTGTGAGAGGACAAACCCAAACGAGTGCATAGAGAGATCATGTGTGATGGGCTCCTCAAATGACTTGAGGTCTCCTCTATTTAATTGCAATGATGACGTTCAGCTAGGGGTAATTTGCCTGCTTCTGACCTTAACGAACTATCAACAATCAATAATACAAATAAATTCGTATCTCCATAAATACATGTCGGAATTGGATAATCTTTAGATCAATCCTACACCTCTCAGAGAGAGGAATCCAAGAAAAATATCAGCTGCCATAAATAAGGTGACCCACATGGAGTTTGGTCCTAGTTGCCAATTTTAACACTCCCTCTCAACTAGGGAGAACTCCATCCGCTGATCCATCTGCCAGACTCTACTAGCTTGTAATATTCCTAACCCGGAATATTCCTCAAACCCCAGCAAAACTCCAACCAAATACGTGCAAATAATATAATAATCCAACAGTGATAAAATAACAGCGGAATAGCATATAATAATGTAAATCGGAAATATAAGCAGATACACAAAAATGCAGCGAAAAATGCTAAGCCATTTTATTATACTGGGCAATAAAATGAGTACAAGAGGTGATCCGACATATGGCACCTCGACTTTGCTCAAGGCAAGTGAAAAAATGCTCTCAAAATAACAAGAAATGGCCTCTCTACGTGGGATGCTGCTAGAGAACTAATGTGTTGTTGTTTGTGCTACGAAACAAATGATGATTTAGGGCTGCTCCCCTCTAAAAATGCTGAAATTCTGGAATCGGGCTCTACTCAAGAAACCCAGAAAAACCCAGAAAGCTCTCCTGGAATAGCCGACCCGCGAAAATCACCCCCTTGGGGTTCTGCGCAGTTCCTCAGTGCTCTGCAGTGCAACTAAAGGAAACCCCTCTAAACTCTGCCTGAAACTCTGCCAAAACTCCTCCAATAGACAAGGGCTGGTCCCCTGCTCAATCACCCAACATGAATCCTCCTGCAAGAACCCCAATCCAACGCTGCTACCAAAAAGAACTGCGTCCCTCTCCCAGTGTTGCGCAGTCCTCCAAAAGCTATTGAAACTACTGCTGAAATGCCAAAGAAAATACCTTGCCTAAGCAGGCACTCGAAGTCCCCAGGGGCTAAGGGTGAGATCTCCGAACGGAGACACTCAATGTACTAAACAGTGCTGCAAACTAGCTAAACAGCCAGCGTGCTCAGAAGTCAAAACGACTAGCTCAAAATGCACATAACTGAATGATCCAAAATGAGGGGGTTCCTCTCTATTTTATAGCCTCTGCCTCTCACAATCCCTAGTCTCACCTTCTCCTGCGTGATCCCCTTCTTGCCATGTGTTCCTTTCCTCCTGCGCAGTCCCTCCATGTGTCTGCGTGGGCCCCATTTCTGCGTCCCCCTTTGGCCCCCTTGGTTCCCCTTTAAGTCACAACGTTGTGCTACTAGGAAGTGACTTTTTGTTCTAAAAGTGAGTTATGTCCCCTGTCCTTCACTTTTTTATTTACAAGTAACTATAGAAGGCAAAAATTGAACAAAATCGAATATTCCAATTAGCCATGGCTAATTAGGAATATCACAGTCTCCCCCGATGAAATGTTGCTTGTCCTCAAGCAACTAAAGTGATGGACGCTGCAAGATCTTCTCACTCTCCCAAGTGGCATCCTCATCCGGCAAATTCATCCACCTCACCAAGAATTCCCGGATTGTCCTGCTCCGCAGCGGCCTCTCCCTGGTATCAATGATAGCCTCCAGCTACAATACCAAATGCCCCTCGTCATCCATGGGTGGTAGCTCATCTATCACTGTCACCTGCTGCCCCAATGCCTCTTTCAGGCATGATACATGAAAAAAGTTATGAATCTTGCTGCCTTGGGGTAGCTCCAACTCATATGCAACCTGTCCAACCCTACGTATCACCCTGTACGGCCCATAAAAGCGGGGCTTGAGCTTCTCCACCCCCTTCTGCTTTAGTGACGACTGTCGGTATCGTTGTAACCGTAGGTAGACCATGTCCCCTACCTCGAACTATCTCTCCACCCGACCTCTGTCGGCATACAGCTTCTGCTGGTTTTGTGTTGTAGCCATGTTATCCTTGAGAGCTCAGAGAATATCTTGACTCTCTTGGATCCAAATCTTGGCTCTAGGAGCCTTGCTATCACGAAACATCACATCAGCAAAAGATAAAGGATGATACCTATATAAGGCATAGAATGGTGACATACCAATGGACATGTGATGTTAAGTATTGTAGCAGTACTTCCCTAGATGCAGCCATCTCAAACATGCTCTATAAAAATTTCTCATTTCCCACCCCGGTTTTCAGTTTCACCTTATTTCTCCAATATAGTTAAATCTCCTTTCCCATATCCATACATTCAACAACTGAAAAATAAATATTGTTGAAAACACAAATTCTGGAAATTTTACAGAATGTTGGAAAACGCAGAACTAAAAAAATCAGTAGGTACAAACAGCGATTTAACACATTTAAACACAGTGATTTTTGGTCAAGGTGACCCTAGAAAAACCCCCTACAACTCTTGGGGAAAACCAGTTCGAGAGCTCTCTCTTATTTCTGACAATGCTTTTTACAGTGAGAAATATTTAGCAAAAAATCAGCAAGCAAACGTTTACAACTTATCTCGTTTTCCGTGCCTCAGCCAACTGGAAAACTTGCAACCAGCAAAACAGAACAGCAATACTGTTGTACGACCTCCTCCAAATCTGTTGTACGGCCTCCACAAACCAGTTGTACGGCCTCCTTGAAAACTATTGTACGGCCTCCTCCAAATTTGTTGTACGACCTCCACGAACAAATTAAAAAAAATAAATAAATAAATAAATAAATAATAATAATAATAATAATAATTGTTGTACAGCCTCCTTGAAAACTGTTGTACGACCTCCTCAAAATCTGTTGTACGGCCTCCTTGAAAACCGTGTCCAAATACTGCCTTTTGCTGTGTGCTAACTCAGCTGTACGGATTTGCTAAAGTGCTGCCTTGTAATGTGTGCCAAGCTGCTGCCTCCTTCTCCTCTCTGTCCAGAAATCTCTCTTGCTCTCTTGCTCTCTTTCTCTCAATCTGCTCATGAAAGAATGAATGACCTTTTCCTCCTTTAATCCAACCCTAAGTGACTTTTGGGTGATCCCTAAATCCAATGGCTGAAATAGATTGAGATCAAGGGTTGAGATTAAATGCTCATTTAAATCTCACTTTCTATTTTTTAATTCACCCCACTTTAATAAAGACCCACTTAGTCATTTATTTCCAAAGTCACTTTTCCTTTCTAATTTTACATTGACTTTATTAAAGTCACTTTAAAATTAGACCTTAGTAACTTTATCACTTAAAGTCACTTTTAAATTAGATTTAACTTTATAAAAATTATAAAGTCACTTTAGGAGAAAAATTAAATTCTTTTGGACATTTTTCCCTAGGCCAAAGATCAAAGCCTTAGGGAACCACCTCTCCTCCGATACCAAATTTCAACACTCCCTCTTACCGAGGAAGGTGTTCCTCACCACACCCATCTTGTCTCTGAAGTAGACATGTTTGCCCCGTGGTAAGGCTTGGGTAAGAATATCTGCAACCTGCTCATCAGTGGGAATATACTCAAGCTTCATAGCTCCCTTCTGAACATAGTCTCTAATGAAATGATATTTGATGTTGATATGCTTTGACCTGTCATGAAATACTGGATTCTCCGTGAGTTTAATGCAACTCTGATTATCACAGTAAATCACTGAAGGTCTCAACGGCTGACCAAATAAGCCATACAACATCTTGCGAAGCCAGATGGCCTCACAACTAGCTAGACTGGCTGCCATATACTCTGCTTCCGCTAAACTCAATGCTACTGACTGTTGCTTCCGGCTGAACCATGACACTACTGCCGAACCCAACCCAAAACAGCACCCTGAAGTGCTCTTCCTATCAAAGCACAACCTGCCCAATCAGAATCAGTATAACCTGCCAATCTCACTCCATCCCCCTGCCTGTAGTCCAGACCATAATCCATTGTCCCCTGCAAGTACCGCAAAATGTGTTTTGTAGGCACCCAGTGAACCTTCCTAGGCTCACACATAAACTGCGTCATCATGTTAACCGCAAAACAAATATCTGGTCTAGTGTTGACCAAATACATCAAGGAACCAATCAGCTGCCTGTATAATGTGGGATCCACCAACTCGGAATCCGAAGCATGAAGCTTCTTCCAGTTGGTGATCATCGGTGTCGACATGGGTTTAGAATTCTCCATGTGGAATCTGCCAAGGATGTCCACAATATACTTCCCCTGCCCCAGGAAGAAATGCCCCTCCTCCTACCACACCTCCAAACCCAAAAAGTAATGCATCAAGCCGATGTCCTTCATCTCAAACTCTACCGCAAGATCTCTCTTGCATTGCTCTATGAGTCTCTCTGCACCTGTAATGATCAAGTCATCCACATACAGCACCAGAATGAGAGGCTCCTCACCTATCACGAAAAAGTAAAGGTTCGGATCTGCCTCATTCTTTGTGAAACCCATCCCCTGCAAGTATGTATCTATCCTGGAGTACCAAGCTCTGGGAGCTTGCTTCAGGCCATAAAGGGCCTTCTTCAGTCTGCACACATGGGACTACTTCCCATGCACCTCAAAGCCCTGTGGCTGCTCAATGTACACCTCCTCCTGTATGAAGTCATTGAGAAATGTGGTCTTCACATCCATCTGGTGGATCTTCCAACCCATCTCTGCTGCTATCGATATAATGGAGCGAATCGAAGTATATCGAGCCACGGGAGCGAAGATCTCCTCATAATCAACTCCCTCTACCTGGGAGAACCCTCTAGCCACAAAACCTCGCTTTGAATTTCTCAATGCTGCCATCTGCAGCATGCTTTACCTTGTAAAGCCATCTGGAAGTAACCACGGATTTGCCCTCAGGCCTCGGCACCACCTCCCAAACATCATTCTTCATGATAGAAGAATACTCCTCCTGCATGGCCTCTCTCCAGACTTGTTGGCTAGCTGCCTCCTCATAACTAGAAGGCTCAGAGTCAAGGATGCTAGTAGCCATTGCCATATAGCTACAAAACCTCTCAGGTGGTCTACTCTCTCTGACTGGCCTCTTAGGCTCAACAACAGATGTGGCATCTCTCAAGGTGTCCTGAAGCCACTTGGGCTTCCTCTTCCCTGAGCATGCTTCCCCCATAGGAGAATGAAACTCCTCCTCATCACCATCAGTAGCCTGAACTCCTGACTGTCTGTCTGTTGTCCTCTTGCCTGCACCTAAGCCTGTAGAAGATGAGGTACCATGTGAAATGTCCATCAATGGACTCCCTTGTGAACTGCTCTGTGGTCTGCTCTGCGTGCTGCCCGGAGCACCACCCCTCTAGCTCGTCGAGCCACTGCTCACTGATGGGCCTGACATCCTCATAGATGTACCTCTGGATCCTCCTGATCCCTGCCCACTGGATCCCTGCGACTGACTCAACTGCTGCTGAGGGTCTGGCTGATCCAGATACTCTAACTCCCGTGACCTCCTAAAGGCCCTATCTTCCTCAAACTTCACATCCCGCTTGACAACAACTTTCCTCTGTGGAGGAATGTAAATCCGAAAGGCCTTTGAGGTCTCACTGTAGCCCACAAAGATACTCTTCTCTGCGGTGGGCTCTAGTTTGGTCCTCTTTTCCTTGGGTATGTAGGAGTATGTAATGCACCCAAAGATATGAAGATGACCAATATCAGGCTTCTTCCCAAAAAAAGCCTCCTGCGGAGTCATGTGCCCCAAGGCACGATGCGGACTCCTGTTCTGCAAATAAACAGTTGTGTTGCAGGCCTCTGCCCACAAGAACAATGGCAACCCCTGATCATGTAACATGGCTTTGGCAGCCTCTACGATGGATCTGTCCTTCCTCTCTGCAACCCCGTTCTACTGGGAGTTGTAAGGAACAGTGAACTCCCTCCTGATGCCTTCCTCTGCACAATAGTCAACAAACTCTCCAAGGGTGTACTCTCCCCCATTGTCCAACCTCAGGGACTTGATATTCTGATCTGTCTGTGTCTCCACAAGAGCTCTAAACTCCTGAAACCGCTTGAAGACCTCACTCTTGGTCTTCAAGAAATAAATCCAGGTCCTCCTAGAGTGATCATCAATGAATAAAACATAGTACTCATATCCAGTGTTGATAATATCGCCGAGATATCGGCGATATTCGGAAATATCGCGATATTTTCGGCAAGCCGATATATCGCCGACAAAATATCGCGATATTTTCGGCTTTTGAAAATATCGCGCGATTTCCGAAATATCGCCGATATTTCGGAAAATATCTCGTGACAATCGAAAATATCGCCCGGTGACTGTAAAAAATTTCTGCATGGCCTATAAAAGTTTGATTTTGGTTTTTTTTCATATCATTTTCATTTCTGATTGCTGGAGAAGGAAGGGGAGAGCTATGTAGTTGCTGCCAAGGAGGGTTTGAGCATTCTAGGCCCTAGTATTGATATGCTATTCATGGTAATGTTAAATTCTTAAAGTAAAAGTGACATTCTCCTTAATCTTCATTTTCATCCTTTTACTTAAATTTTTAACATTACCATGAAATGACTCAGGATGTTTGAGAGTGGTTCCGACCTCATTGGATTTCATATGGACAAAGTAGAATTTTAGATTTCATTCAAAATGCAGCAGACTTATCAGTTTTTTAGGATTTCAGGATTGGGAGATTGCAATGTTTCCAGGTGACAACACCTGCTCGGGCTACCCCTGCCACCAGTAGAGGACGTGGTCTACCTCCTATAGCTCCTACTTCTAGTTCTTCAGCTTCTAGAGCATAGCAAACTCCACTGCCAGCTCCACCAGCACTAGCGTCTACATCTAGAGGGAAAGGGAAAGTTGTGGCATTTTCTCGCAAGAGGGGCAGAGGAAATCAATAGGATTAGACTTTAGTTATTTTCTTATGTGCTTGTAA
>APFE030251714.1:97235-108925 GCA_000404065.3 Pinus taeda
GACTTCTTACCCATCATGCCCGAACTCCTGTTTATGACTGAATTCTACACAGAGAGGCAATTTGGCGTAACACAGAGATAGCAATAAAACTAGCAATTGATAGCAAATGAATAGATGCGCAGCGATATATTCAGCTTTTTAAAACGGGCGCGGAGATAGTCCATAGAAAGATTTTACGACTTGAATCCATCAAAATGGCCGTATAGAACCTGCCACCTTATAAATGCCCATTATATCATTATTCGGTCGAGAGATCTCATTACGCATGCAATGGACGTATTGGCGGCCGAGCGGGAGTGATTATGCCTTAAATATGATTAAATTGAGCTTTCCAATCACTTTAACGGCTTTATATTGAAAACCGTGCCTTATCGCATCGCATCGGGGATTATAACAAGTCCGCCTTAACAATTACATCGAGTATCGCCGATCGCCGATTGCGATATCGCATCGGCGAAAGGCTTATGTGTATTAAGACTCAAACAAGGGGACCCGCCGATCGTCGATTACGATATCGCATCGGCGAAAGGCATATGTGCAATGTGACTCAAACAAGGGGGCCCCGCCGATCGCCGATCGCCGATAGCTTATCGCATCGGGGGTATTGATATGGGGCGCTTTTGGTAGTGCATTGGATATCGCCGATCGCCGAATGTGATGTCGCATCGGCGGAAAGCCTTGTGCCATTTTATATGTCCCTCATGTCATTGCGATATGCGATCTTGCGATTGCTTTATCGCAATGACCGAAATTTACTTTATTTCTTTTAAATGGATATTGCTTTAAAAAGGGTTTTTATAAAGCGTTCATTTGATTATCGGACCTTTTATTAAGTAAAAGTATTGATATCAACTTTATTTTAAAGGGACCCATTTCACATTTTAATGTTTTATGAATAAAAATAACATGAAATGGGGGGTTGTTTGTAGAGCACAACAGTACCTTGGACATATTATCCCCTTTAAAATTAGAAACCACCTAATGGGATACTTGGTTAACCCCATTTGGTGTTGGGAGACATTAGCACATGCCAAAGCCCATTATGAAGTCCCCATATATGGTCCATGGTTCGTAAGCTCTTTTACTTGATTTCCTTGGTGACTTGTTGCATTGGAAGGCTAGGAGACGCATTGGATCTTATGCAGGATTGCAAGTGGTCTCCATCTTGGGTTTGGTCTCCCTATATGGGGTCCTAACCCTCCTGAGGGCTACATTGGAACATGTAAGATGTATGTTGAGAGCCATGGGCCTCCACAATAGTACACAACACTCCATGCATCCCCATAGGTGCTTAGAGATTGCTCAAGATCACCTATTGGACAAGGAAGATGCACCTGGTTCACCTTTGCCCAGCCAGCCCCACAGATGTACCATGCACTTAGCAGATGACCCAAGACTTGTAGGATGATGTGGCATCACTTACACCATCATCTGAGCCCTTACAGATGGTCTACAAGCATCTTTGACTTACTTGGAGACCCATGAGGTCACGTGTACTCCCTCATAGCTATTGGGAGCACCACCTTGTCCATCACTTTTCGAAGTCCAACTCATCATTTTGGCACATATGGACTTCATCGGACCTCTGAGAGGGGCAAACAACATGCATTATTGATCATTCGACCTCTTGGGAGGTTTATTATTTTATTTGTGAGCTAGTATGGGGGGCTTGTCAACATTAGATAGTTATTTGCACATTATTTTAGTTAATGGGCTAATGTAGGCTCAAAGGTAATTCAAACTCCTAATGAGTGTATAAATAGGAGAGACATGAATTCATTTGTATCATCACTTTGTATTGGATCATTCTTCTCTCTTGAGAATCGCACTTTTTCTTGGAGGATGAATTGGAGCATAGATGAATTTTGATGTTTGGATTGGAGTATATTATCTTGGAGTCAAATTGTTGATGGTTGGATATGTTCTATTACATGTAAGTACACACATTTAATGTTATTCTTGTTTTGCTTTGTCATGTGCATTGAATGGGATTTTCACTATACGAGGGCTAATTGTTGCATTGCATAATTGTTACATTGTGGAATTATTGTTTCTATATAGCATCTCTCAAGTATGGGCCATCTATGTTGAACGAAATCTCCTAGGGATAATTCTACCGTTGAATTTATATTGAATAAACATCTCTTTTTGCAAAGCGAAGTATAAAATCTTTGAGGTCACTTCTTCTTGCCCTAAAGGCCAAGTGAAGTAGTCCTTAAGGCCTCCTTGACCAACATACAAAGTCCTTTCTCATCATTCTCCTGGACTCCCTTCTCCCCAAGGGATTAGGCATTGATCTACCAATACGTGATCACTCAAAACATTTTTCTCCACCTTTTCCCTCTCTCTTCTAGGTCTAGCCAAGTTGGGTCACCTAGGGCATCACATTCCCGACAAAGTAGCCATCAAAAAAGTTTGATCTCCTAGACTCTACTATGTTGGTGTATCCTCAAAGCCTCCTCCAAATTTGAAGCCATTTTGACGATGGGATTGTGAGATATCCCATGCCCTAGCTCTAAGACCAAACTTCGCCCTGGTGTTCCCTAGGCTAGTGCCTCATACAATCAATTTGACACTTTTAGGTGGAAATTCTTGCTTTGATCCCTTCCCCTTCCTTGTCTGAGTTAAGAATATCATTGGTTGCTAGATTCTCTCTCCTTAGCCTAGGCTAGGTCCACTTGGTACCATACCTTTGAAAAGTCAATTCTTCAAGAACCATTCGGGAAGTCAAGTTCAATAAGGATTTTAGGGATTGGGAAACTTCTTTACAGGGCATATTCCTCTAACCTAGCTCTCAAATCCTCACCTCCTTATCCTAATAAATGTTTGTACCTTGCTTGAAGAGAAAGTAAGTTCCATTCTTAACCTCCTTTTAGGAAAAGGACCATTAAGGTCACTTCACATCCATTTGTTGATTCATCCTTCACAAGTGATTTTCTATATACCAAGTCTCCTCCCATCGGTGAAAGTTCATAAAGAGTAGGGAGTCTTAGCTGAGGTGACAGTGGGCTAAGCCTCCATTATTGCCCATGACCTAGCAGTTGTCCCTTTAGGAGTCCCTTTTATGCCTCCTGCTAGTTTAAATCACTTGCATGCTTTGAGGTACATGTTGTAATTCATTTTGTAATTAAATCACTTACATGCTTTGAGGTACATGTTGTAATTCATTTTGTTGATGGTGGATTGCATCTTGTCTAATTTCTTTTAACTCCTAGAACTTGATTTAGTTTAGCTTAACTAAATCAAGCCTTATTTTATTTTGTCTCATAGGGTCCACCCACTTGGCTTCACTAGAACTTAGCGTAAACAGAAGAGTTAAGAATTGAGTGACAGCTACTCTACTCAAGACTTGCCCCCAAGATCACACCAAGTGGAGTTGAAAAAAATTTCCACATTAGCCGAAGTGTGGATTTAGGCAGCAACAGTAACATCATTAAAAGCAATACAGAAATACATATGACCCTTATGTTAAAATATAATGAAAGACATATAGGAAATTCAGAAATCATGAACAAATCATTTACGATAATATATAGTAAAGGATACAACAACATTTTGGAAATATACAAATATTTCTGTTTTATTGATGCATACATTTTTTACAGAATCATTGTAATTATCACTGGATAATCAACATTCTAACACGTGCTTTACATTACCAGTGAATGACAAACAATGCAAATAGTCTTAGCTCTACTTTTCTCTTTTCACAGCCAGCACCCACAAAGAAATAGGGAAATCTTTGTTTTATTTAAGATTAGCAAGCTTCTTGAAGACTTAGTCAAGTAAAATATTATACTGGCAATAAACATTGAATAGACCAATATTTCAGACGTATTAACTCACCTCATTTGGCTTTTTAGCTGCCACCAATGCATTCGTAAGACCACTTAGAACTTCAACGGAACCCGTTCTTGATTCCTGTGGAAAAAAAGAGAATGCCCCAGCACTTCAACAACAAACAGCACATGATATAATACCAAGCTTACTTGTCCACTGGTTTATCTTGATGTCTAGTTTTCATGAATTAAGTCTGACCAGTTATGAAACCCTGTCTTTTCTGTCACTCTCTTTCACAAATTCAATACCTATGCTTTCCTTCTGCATTCTGGTAAACAAAAGTTCTAGTCTGTTTTCATTTTATGAGCTATTTGGCGAGTTTTCTGATATATTTACTTCTAAGTATGCACCATGCACAACGTTTCCAACATTTATACACATAACTGTGCACAAGCAATTGCTTCTAGAAGACCAACTGTTGCAGGATTTCCAATTAGGAAGCCCCATGAAGAGAACATAATGGCTAAGTCCAAATGCAACGAAATAAGACATTGTAACATAGGTGGACTTTAAATAATATTTCGATTGTGACAATTTTCAATAACATTTTGATTGCAACAACTAAGCAACTTACCATCATGGCATTTCGATAAGCTACAACACTGCCATCATAATCTTTAAGTGCATATCGTACATCACCAAGCAAACGAAATGCCTCTGGATCCTTTGTGCTTTTCTGGGGAGTATTAGGGAAAAAAATTGACTGTGAACAATCTTAGACGAAAACATCCAAAATGTTTTAACACACATCTCATCACTACAAATTAAATAAGCATGATAAAGAAAGTTGGAAGATTGCAAACTTGAGTGAGCTTCTCAAGTAGAGCAGCAGCTTCACTGTATTCTCCTAATTCTGCATGAGCAACAGCTGCACCCTGTAAAGTACAAGAATGATTCATAAATATGAGCAGAAATCAGTTTGTGAATATAACATGTTGTAACTTGTCAGTCTTCTTTTTGTCTCCTGACACAAAAGCAAGCAGAAATGACATAAGCCAAAGAAGTACAAATTTCATATATATATAATAGGGTTATGTATAACAATAATTCAACCATCTGATTAAATCAAAACTCTCATGAAGGAATTTGTTTTTCTCTATAACACAAATTGAACATTTATCCACTCACGTGTAATCCGGTACAGCATAAGCTTGTTGATTTCTGTAGCTTGGGAGATACTCCAAAACCCTAGGTGATGTGTTTGTGAGAAGTTTGACCACAAAAGGTTTTGTGGGCGAAGTACCCAAGCTGGAGGTTTTGCACCAAAGTTGTGGGCATGAAACGAAGTGTGATTTTGATGGTTTGACCATTGTTGCAAGTGGAGTACCCTTAATGGAGCAAGGGGCAACTAAGGCAACCATGGAGGGTTTGATCAAATGAGGAAAAATAATTTTTAATTATATGAGTTGGGCTAATGACAATTTGTTCAAGTCGGCTAGGCTTGAAACGTGCCCTTTGGAGGGCTAGTTGTTGCACCATGGAAGGATATAAATAAGAAGGTGAGGAGGCCTCATTTGATCACACAACAAGTGCATCTTCTCAAGGAGTATTCTAGCCTAATGTGACGAGTTGTCAAGGAGTCGCAGGAGTGAATAAAATTCGTTGTATTCTCTGTTGTCATGGCCAAGCTCAAGGAGGATTCATCTAGTTCTGGCAGTGGAGTTATTCGATAATTTGGGCAAGCAAATGAGGGCGTTACAGGATGGAGAACAGGCCGCATTTACCTTTGTTCTGAGAGGTGTACAAGGCCGCAGCCTATGGTTATTCTGGGTGCAAGGCCGAGGCATGCAAGAGGGCTATTTCAGGGCTTGGTCGCTTCGAAAATATGCAAATAGCAGAACCGAGTAAAGATCTGTGGACAGCGAGGTAAATAGGATGGTTTGAGGACCTTGTTCACCCAGAAATAGGGTTGCTTCAGACGAGGTTTGGACCTGTAGTTTGACTGAGGTTTGGGCAGAAAACCAAGTCTGTGTAACAAGGTTTAAAGGGCTGTGTTTGGGCTGAAACTCATGCAGACAAGGTGTTATGGGTGTGGAGCTAGTACATGTCTATGAACAATGCCCTAGGAGGCCTAGGAGGACTGTTAAGTGACTGTACTAATGTGCCCTAGTTAGGGCTTCTTCCTGATTGTGACAGTCAAGTAATCTGCCCTAGCGTGTATGTCAAGTGAAGAGGAAAAAGTATTGGATGATCTCTGCGAAAAGGTGGATAAACTACAGTAGCTTATGGCTGTGGTTGACCAGTGTGGAAGCCACAGATCTCAGGACCAGAAGAGCATGAAGATGACCTTAGGACCAAAAGGTTGGGTAGATGATGATTGTTACAGTGGAAGAAGAGGTATATTGGAAGTCTGTTCATAGTGTTTGAACAGCAGTGTATGGAAGCCCTAGATCATTCAAGGTATGGACTGTATGTGGCCAGTTTTGGAGGCCCTAGGATCAACATTCTGAGGTTATTAGAAGGTTGACAAGTGGGTGTTGAAAATGTAACTATGGTTGGTCTTCATAATTGCTGTTGTACTTTGTCATTATGTATTTATTGTAAAAATTGAAAAAGAAGAAAGTGAAAATTATTATTAAGAATGGTTTTCATGCTTATTTTATTTATTTATTAGGTCAAAGCCTCCATTGTAGGCCTCTAGGGTTTCTCTTGAGTCATAAGATTCATTGTCATATTTATTTGCCCTGTTGCACTCAAATTGTTAAAGTTTCAGGGAAACGGAGGGGGCAACTTTTTCAACAAGGAACGGATTACATATCAGCAGTTTGTGTGTCATCATCATCCCATTCTGCAAGTTATATATTGTAAATGATCTTAGTAAAACCTTGAATCTATGTAACAACCTAGGTAAGCCTATAATTTGATGAAGAATTCCATCCTAAGAGGTTTTTTAACCTCACCGATTACCTGTGCTTTTCGACACAGCTAATCAGAAGACTTTTTTCCCTCCAGCTTAAACCCCCAAAGCTAGGGTGAAATTTATTGTTGAATTATCAGGCAAGTGCTAGTGTTTTAGTCAAATCTGATATAAAAGTGGTTTCGGAATAATTTAAGCTAATTGGCTTAATTATTTTATTACAAACACTTGGTTTACTATTGGAATTTCTAGGTCTACCCGGTTAGAAATTCTTCCTGTACCATCCGGTTTATTTCACCTACTTGTTTAATTACTTAACAAGTTATTTACCATGTAAATACTGAAAATAAACACAAGTACATTATCAACATATACAGATCATTATACAGATCATCAACTAAAAGAAAACAAGCACACAAGTGACACTGTTATTTTTGGACCAATGTCCTCGGAAAACCCAATGCGGGAAAACCGATGCAGCTATTCAGAGGGTTATATTATTATGCAGTTTATCTAAGTACAACTAGGTTGCCTAAACCGGCTCACCCGACAGAGAAAAATACACCACAGCAATACCTCTATATTCGAGAACAGGTATTCAAAAAACCTGCCCCACGAATCCCTCTCCGGCACAACTGAAGCTCAGCGTTGGCCCTTCTGGCCTCTGCGTCAACCCCAGAACTCTCTGCATCAGCCCTTTGAGGCACTACGCAACCTCTGGGAGCCTCTACGTCACTCCCTTTGCCCTCTGCATGGATGATGAAGTCTCTCTGGATTTTGCGTTGCTTCTGTTGGGCTCTGCGTAGCCTAGATTGACTGCTGCTCTGGCTCTCTCCGCTTTTGTGTTGGTCTCCCAGTATTGTCCATGCCTCTGCCTCGTACTCACTACCCCTCATTGTTGATCATTAATTCAACATTGCTTAGCAACCCCACTCTAGCAAAATGAATCACTGATCACTCTAGTGTGTCCTCCAACTGACCCTCAAGCCTCTTCTTATACTTTTCTGGTTGGTCCATCAAGGCCGAAATTAAATCTCTAATCAACGGCTAAGATTAGATTTGGCTTGATCCATGACTTTTGGAACCTTCTAACCCAGTTTTAATATACCATTAAAATTTTATTTTCAAGTTTATAGACTTAGGAACTCCATTAAAAATATTAATTATTTTAATATCTCCCAAATCGGTTAGAATTTGCCCAAACCATTTCTAAGTCTTGGGCCTATCGCAATCAACACTGCGAACTGCTCTCTTCCAGACCCGACGGCATTATCAACCCAAATTTATATATTTCGGGTCTGGAG
This sequence comes from Pinus taeda, assembly GCA_000404065.3. Lineage (NCBI taxonomy): Eukaryota > Viridiplantae > Streptophyta > Pinopsida > Pinales > Pinaceae > Pinus > Pinus taeda. The sequence continues at coordinate 105,237 of APFE030251714.1, forward strand.
CCATATCGCATATCGCTATCGACAGGGTCCAGGGTCTATATATAAGGCACACCGCTATCACCCGGACCCACCGATGGTTATAGATTCGGCCATATAATATTTCAAGTCCGGCCTAATGGCCAAATGCGAGTTTTCTCATATATTCTTTTGTTTTTCGAAAAACATTGAAGTCCCGGTTTTTCAAAGGCAAGCCTATGATTGCGGACCCGTCGGGGCTATTAACCTTAGCACATATGTATTTCGAGTCCACCTCCCCCATCGCTTATCGCAATCGGCAGAACCCGGAGATCATATATAAAATACAATGCAATATGGCAAACCCGTCGATCCTATTAAACATAGTATATATATTATCGTGTTTGCCCCCGCCCCATTGCAAATCGCTATCGGCGGAGTCTAGCGCTCATGCATAAGGTGCGATACCATATGGTGGACCCGACAATGGTTATAGATCCGGTACATAATTTTTGAAGTCCGCCTTAGGGTCCAGCCGCTGTTTTCCTGTGCTTTCCTGTGCATTCGATAATATGTTGTGGCAGGGGTTTTCAAAAGGGAAAGCTTATGTTGTGGATCTGAAGGGATTATAAAACGTAGCTCATAAGATTTGAAGTCCAGCTATACGGCCCAGCCACGGGGTTTTCCGTGTTTTCTTGTGTCAAGTCCCTCCACTGTTGATCTATCCTTCGTGGATCCAACGGTCCACGTGGATTTCAAGTGAACGAGTTGCTCGAGGAATACCCGCCTGAAAAGCGATATCCTCTTTCCTCATAGTTGCTAGGTGTCACTTGAAGAGTGGAATCAGAGGCCTTACTCGCAATACCGGTTACCACTTAGACCCCTTCCGAAATACCACTTGGGGTACAGGAAACCACTTCCTCCCTACGTCGTTGATCTTTTGCCTTTCGATGGATTTACTCTTAAACACCAGTGTCTCTGCCCTTCGCTGAAGCAATGTGTCACCTAGAATGTTTCAAGTCCGGATTTCTGATCCGGTTATGTGTTATGCAATGGTTTTCAGTGTAAATCGGATTTTTGCTTGTGGGACTTAATCAATGCATGGGTTAAAAACCAGGAGGCGATTCTTTCACGCTTGTTCCTTTTGATGTTATAAACGCTTAATGAAGGCAAGATCTATGCTTTTTAAGCATTTGTATCATATTTGCATAATCATAGCTGATATGAATTATTTCTGCAGGCAAATTCGAGCAAACCCGATAACGGACAAATGTAAGTTATATCAAGATGACACCTCTACACCACCGTTGTTGATATTGCCAAACACACTCTGCAAAAGGGAATACAGACTGCCATAGTGCATAATGGAGGCACTCCCTTAGTTCAGTAGAAGCACTCATGACAGCATTGATCCATCAAGATGTCATCACTTCCAGATACATCACAAAGCATGCCAGATGTGGGATGATGGGCGCAGCATCTTCAATTTCCTTCAAGAAATGATAAAGAATAATAGCCACTCCACACAAGCGCAAAGAAATGATACGCAGTCTTTCTCTGTTCAAAGGCATCCATTCATTCCCCTTGGAAGTAGAACGCTCCACCAAAGGTGACCTCGACATGTCAGTGGTTTCACCGACCGTTCTCATCTGTATATGCTGATCTGTGTAATGAAAAGAGGGGAAATGAAAGGTCATGGACGACCGAGGGTCATTCCCTGCTACATAAGTATTACCTCCGGATAGGAGAGTAGGGCTTTTTGTTTGTGTAATATTCCTAATTAGCTATGGCTAATTGGAATATTCGATTTTGTTCAGTTTTTGCCCTCTATAGTTATTTGTAAATAAAAAGTGAGGAAGGGGGAACATAACTCACTTTAGAATAAAAAGTCACTTCCCAGGTAGCACAACGTTGTGACTTAAAGGGGAGCCAAGGGGGCCAAAGGGGGACACAGAAATGGAGCCCAAGCAGACACATGGAGGAACTGCACAGGAGGAAAAGAACACATGGCAAGAGGGGAATCACGCGGGAGGAGGTGAGCCCAGGGATTGTGAGAGGTAGAGGCTATAAAATAAATAGAAGCCCCCTCATTTTGGATCATTCAGTTATGTGCATTTGGAGCTAGTCGTTTCAACTTCTGAGCACGCTGGCTGTTTAGCTAGTCTGCAGTGTTGTTTAGTGCATCGAGTGTCTCCGTTCAGAGATCTCACCCTTAGCCCCAGGGGACTTCGAGTGCCTGCTCGGGCAAGGTATTTCCTTTGGTGTTTCAGCAGTAGTTTCATCAGCATTCCATCAGCAGTTTTAGCATCGTTTTGGAGGATTGCGCAACACTGGGATAGGGACGCAGTTCTTTTAGGTTGTAGTGCTGGATTGGGGTTTTGCAGGTGGATTTATGCTGGGAGATTGAGCAGAGGTCCAGCTCTTGTCTCATTGGAGGATTTTTGGCAGGGTTTCAGGCAGTGTTTCAAGCAGAGTTTAGAGGGGTTTTCTTCAGTGGCAGAGCAGGGCATTGAGGAACTGCGCAGAACCCCAAGAGGGTGTTTTTCGGGGGTCGACCATTCCAAAAAAGCTTTCTGGGTTTTTCCGGGTTTCTTGAGTAGAGCCCGAATCCAGAGTTTCAGCTTTTTCCAAGGAGGGGAGCAACCCCAAATCATCATTTGTTTCCTAGTAGCAGCAGCAGCACAACAGTAGCATCCACACAGAGAGGCCATTCTTGTCATTCTGATAGTATTTCTTCACTTGCCTTGTGCAAGTCAAGGTGCCATCTATCTAATCACCTCTTGTACTCATTTTATTGCTCAGTATAATAAAATGGCTTAGCATTTCTCGTTGCATTTCTTGTGTATCTGCCTATATTTCCGGTTTACATTATTATATGTTGTTCCACTGTTATTTTATCACTTCTGGGTTAATATATCATTTGCACATATTTGGTTGGAGTTTTTGCTAGGGTTTGAGGAATATTCTGGGTTAGGAATATTACAGTGGTATCAGAGCTTAGATCTGGCTCAGCCTGTGGAGCTAACAATTTATGACACCACGGGAAAAGCCCTACATTTGTTACAGAGGTAGGAGGTACAGAGACACTAGACTTAGGTTGGAGAATACCTATGAGGAGGGAGACTGTGTTCCTGTGGTGGACGCAGAATAGGAGGAGCCTATGGTAGACGCAGAACAGAGAGAGCCAGTAGTGGACGCAGAACAAATGGCCGACCAGGACAAGAAGAGATTTGCGGATATGCTCCTCAAATTAGTGCAGGATCTGTTGAGGCAGATTGAGGTGATGGGGCAGAGATTCACAGCAGTAGAGGCCAGACAGCATGAGAGCCCACGAGTTTTTCAGATTGGTGAGGGATCAGGTGCATCCCATCACTTGCCAGAGCAGCGTGATACTGCACAGCAGGTGGCCTCACATGCCCCTACACACTATACCATACCCACTTTCTTAGGAGCAGACACGGGGGCCGTAGCTTAGCAAGAGGCAGAGCCCGGACATATGGGCAATTATTTTGCAGAGTACCGGGCCTATGGGCAGGAGTTTAGGGAAGCCCTCTCATTCAGAGATTTTGTTCAGCTCCAGCGGGATAGTAGACCCCGTGACCATCACAAAGGGTATCGACATTACCATGATGGTGACACCCACCGTGCAGCAAGTAGATTCCACTTGCCTATGTTTGATGGCTCATCAAACAGTTCGGCAAAGTCTTGGGTGGAGAAGCTGGACATTTATTTCC
>APFE030251714.1:133858-147003 GCA_000404065.3 Pinus taeda
TGATGATTTGACACTTCACTAGGAAGCCTTTTTTCCAAAAAGGCTCACTTCGTGGCCTCTGAAAATAGAATTTCGCCATAAAGTGATAGTTGTACTTTTAGGTCCACCTCCTCTTAATACTTCTCATACCATATGTCTATTTTTGTCATGAGTAACCATCATTTACTAATGCTTTGATGCTCCCCACTAGGGCTATTCTATGTGGCAACGTCATCAAGTCACCCTTGTTTAGAGCATCAATGATGAATCACTATTACATTCTTGGAGTGTATTTCATGTCCCCTTATATCATGTCACAGTATTCCATCCATATTTGCATACAGTTCATCATTTGATTCCCATTTCGGCCTCGAGTCATACTATCCCCATCCACTTCAGAGGTTATTTAGTTGCTACCAGGTCAACCATGCACTTTATGCACTGACAAGGGAAGTTGTCATTTGTCCCTCGGTCCCACTTTTTCCCCATTATCATGGGTGTTATTCCGTCAACCACATTACTATTTTCCTTCATGCTTTAGTTGAGGATTTTCATTGCCTCATCTATTGCAGGCCCTATTCTATCGACATCAACTCATTTACTCCAGAAGAACGATGTAGAGAATAACGTATATCAATTCTAGCTTCCATTCTTGTTCAGCGCCTTAGATCAAGCAGAGGGTCTCAATATTTCGCTTTGAATTGGTCATTTCATGTTTGTGATCCATACACTTGATGGTGCAGTGATGCATTAGATTGTACCAATGGTTCCCGAGTGTGTGTGAGATGTTTAAGACCTCATGAAGGGGTGGCCCTTCAGGTAGCCCCCCACATGCGTGGATGCATACCTATTATGCTACAACCTCAGATGTAGCTCCGCAGAGTTGATGGGTTCAGTTCCTATCAATCGAAGTGTTCATATCATGCATGTCTACTCTAGATGATCCATTCAATTTTGTAGATCTGTTCCTTGTTCAACAAGGCTTCTCTGGTTGTTCTACCCTCCCTCCCACCCATTTTTTGACGGAAGGGGATTTTTATCTCATGTACTCAGATATTATTGTATTCATTCCTGGCTCATGTTTTTTCCAGGTGCATTATGTGTATGGGACACACTGTAATTTTCTGTCTATATTATGCTAGCATGTCATGTACCATTCAACATGTACTTCATTGCTCAATTTTATGTTTCTAGGAAAACCATTATTTTTGTAGTAAGCTATCTCGATGGGTATGGGTATGCCTACCCTGCCTCAGTGAGGTCGGATACCAAAACATAAAAGTAGACTTGCATTAGTCTCGCCCCCTCTATCCCTATCCTCTTTCAAATTCAACTTCATTGGTCTCTCTCTCTCTCTCTCTCTCTCTCTCTCTCTCTCTCTAACTACCCTATGTTTTCTAGTAATTGTGTCTTTACAACTTACTTTGGTCATACATTTTTCTCCTAACACGTGTATGATGGGGGCAATCTGTTATCACCAAAAAAATGATCATCTAGCCTAATTTACTAGGTGGATGAGAGTACACCATGTAAATCAAATTTTACCATAGTAAAATTACTTTCACTGTGAGAAATTACTTAATAAACCACTTTTGTTAAGTAATTTATTGTTAAACCCATGAAGAATAATTAAATAAATAACTATTTATTTGATTTTCTTCTAGGAATAATTAATTAAACCATTGTTCAATTATTGTTCTTTTTCATATTTGACCCAATCATGAAAAATAAATAGATAAATATATAAATCATTAATTATCTTATTTTTCTATAAGAATAATTAATTAATCACTAATTAATTATTACTCTTGATCAAATTTGACTAAGTCCCTTAGGAATAATTAGATAAATCCTTATTTGTTTATTATTCCTTAACTAATTCCTTTAGATGATAAATAAATCATTTATTTATTTATTATTTCTAAATAAAAGTTTAAATACTTTTTCCGTCCTAACCAAATATAACAAAATATTCCAAGTGGTTATTCCAAGAATGAGATCAATAATATTTTATTATTGCTCATTATTTGAGGATAACTCAATATTTTGTTAAAAATACTAGGGTTTTGCATTCATTATTCACTTTTGATTATTTTCATTGTTGCACTCATTGTTGTAACTCTGATTATTTTCATTGTCGCACACCATATTTTTGTTGGGTTTATACATTATAGAGGAGAGATAGTCTACACAAGCTGAAGACGTTTGAGGATATCCAAGAACCCATCCCATAGGGGGGGATGGTGACATCTATTTGTTCCCTTTACAGGTGTTATAATAAAATAATTATTTACTTGTCTAGTTTCCATTGGATGATTAGAGTTATTACTCTTTCTTTTTGTTGTTTAACTATGATTCTGGCATAGTTTTGGACTTTGGCAGGTTATGTTTCTATTAGTTGCTGCAGATCTACAATGTTTAACAGCCATTTATATTGTTGAGATTTTTTGTCATCCACAATCTTAAGTGAGTTCCTTTTGTAGATCATTGAGAAGAAAACACTACAACATTGTGTTGTTTTCCTTTTGATCCAACTTAGTGAAGTCTTCTATTGACATCCTCATCAATGCAAAAATTGTAACCATAATGATCCATTGATATTTTTCCACCAAAAAATATTACAGCTTGAGTTTACATGACTCAAAATTTTTCCTATTGAATTTTTTGATCTCTATATTTGAGCTATTTTCCATTTATTTTTCCTTGAGAATCATTTCCATAGATATCCAACCATAATAGGATTTACAATAGGCTCGAGAAAAAACCCTTAGGCACAAAGGAATCCCCTTGAAGACAAAACTACTTTGATACCATATGTAGCTTTTAACCCCATACAAATAATTATTGCAAATAGATTCTTAGTAAAACAAAAGTGATTCAACAGAAATCATGCACATTAACACATAGATTTTATCTTAGAAAACCAAATCGAGAAATACAACAATATTTTTTTTAATATATTCTTCTATATTGTATTATAGTAAAAATTATATCTCGTGGCATCTATAAAATGGAAATACATATACCTTGAATTAGAGCACAACTGTGGCAATTTCACTAAATCTAAAAAACCATGATGAAATCCAACATGTTTCATAAAACCACTTTCAGAAAAATCCACGTGAAAAATAATACCGAAATTGAACGTAAAAGACCATCTAGTTTTTTCTAGAGGAAATGCCCCTTAACCCTCATTCAAGGGTCTTTCCCCCCATCAAGATAACGATCCCCAATTCTAGTGCAAGGGATGTGAAAACCCTTGTGAGTGTGGCTTTCAATGATGAATACAATATAGGAAAGGGTTGCATGTATTCATTGGTGTCACAATGAATCATTTTTGTGTACCATAATGGATATTTTTGGTATATGTGTAACATTGTTGCTTCTAGGATAGCCAATCTAGATTTTGGGTCAAACCTTTGTGCATTGTATTTTCATACTTCAAAAATTTCACCATAGCACAATAAAATTGTGGGTCCTCAACCTTTCTTACATTTCGTAGGCATAGGATTTATGAATCTTGGGCATCTATTATGCCTATTCAAGGTTAATGCTACATGGTATGCATTGGTTTCTAGTACTCATCTCTACATATGAAATTCGTTCAATTATTTTATGCTCTGCATTTTCTAATGTTTGGTTTTGGCAACTTGACTACCCTCAATTCTAGTCTCCCCTCCGTTTGACTAGTCACATTGGTCTTCTACATGTTAGTTTGTTTTATCTTATCAGAATGCATTAAAGGATAATACATAGTGTATGCTATAAAAATAGAATCTCTTGTCACTTTCATGTTTAGGAGGTTGCCTAGGAAGCTACAAATATTTATTAAGAATAGTCCCCCTAGCATATCCATGAGAAAAGTTTAACAAATATGGAAAAAATTCAATTAGACAAGCATTCAATACATGACTGGGATATTGAAAAAGAAAATAGAGTTGGGATACCTAATGTGGGGAATTATGGGGATAGAGACACAAAATATTGGAATATGGTGGAGTTTTATTGGCACATTAAAACCACGGTGAGAAAAGTATTATAGGACTAAGATGAATCCAAGGAGGAGATATTATTATAGTTGGATGAGGGCATCCTCTAACATAAAAAAACACCACACTCTCTTCCTCTACTCAAACCCTTAGAAAGATTAATTTTTCTCACGGACACTTCCAAAATTCTTTTCGTGCTACCTTTCATATTATAGAATGATACTTTGATGTTTAAACATGTAAGTATTTTTTTTTCAAATCTTATCTATACCCATAGGGATAGGTATCATGGGCATACATGGAGTTATTTTTCTAGTTTTGAACATAAAGTCTAGACTTTTGCTATTTGTTGGGTTTCCGAGATAACGAACTATTTGTAAAACATGTTATGTATTTTGAAATTTCTAATAAATTAATACAAAATATATTTTACAAAAAAATGTGAGGATTAGGGAGAAGATTAAAATCATAGAGATGGAAGGGTTATTGGACTTGAAAATATTTTTTGTTGAGCTTCTCACTACTCATATGCATGAGGAGATTGAAGAAGAACATTAAGGGAAAACAAATAGAGTTAAGAAAAATCAGGATTTTCAATAGCATATAAGGAAAATTATCTCAAGCAACATAGAAGAGAGGATGCCTTTGTTCATATATTTTTCAGTATTTATGAATGATGATTCTTTCCTAGACAGTTAAATACCTATGATTAAAGGAATGTTTCAAACTAACATAGAAAGAGGCACCTATAAATCCTATCTCAACAATTTTGTCAAAATGATGTAAATAATAACTACTAACCTAATACAAAGGGATGATATCCCTCAAGAAGATAAACTTACAAAGATATAGAAAAGTTGAGACAATGAGATTGAAACTATTAACCATTACATTGTAGCTAGTGTTTTTTTTTTTAGTATAGAAAGCGTTACTTTTCTTAAAGTCTTTGAATTCATGGAGAACTTACAAGGTCCTATTCTCAAAATACTATGTTAATTCTGAATGAATAATTTCACATTAATTTTATTGTGAATAGAGTATCTTCTTGAAAATTTTGATAGCAATAACAAATTGATGATATTCAGGTGAAGAGATGGTGAGCGAACCCTATGGTCAATAATTTGTATAGAACACTTGCATTATCATTTTATGTCACATTCAAAATGATTTTCTCATGCTAAAAGTAAGGAGGTAACTCGAACAACTTCAATATTATATTAAAATCCAGGTGGATACATGATTTACGTTAACTTATCATCATGAAATTAAAAATAATTAAGGTACTGGGAATTTCATTTTTCAATTAATTGAAGACAACATAAAAAGTTTTTTTTAAAGGTAAGAGAGTTTCACAAAATAGACCTTATTTTTTACTAAATTCCATAGTATTTTAGGCTTATATTGTACCTCTATCCCAACTCATAAATGTAACAATATTTATTTTTAGTTTAAATATCATCATAGAATTATGTATAAACATGTAAACCATATTGTTAATGACATTTTGGATAAATCTTATTTTAAATTTATTATTTTATAAAGTTAAAATGTTTAGTCTCTAATATATTTTTTTTAATAAACTTAATATATTATTACTGAAATCATTTGAGAATAGTACTTAAATTGTTAATCCTTTTCATGTTTTCCTCTTATTATTTGAATGATTTTAAGATTACTATTTATTATTTTATTCAATTAAAAATTGTGCAAATTTATATTTATTTTAAATTTTTATTATATCTTTTATTTATTTGTAAACATAATTAATTTTTATTTTTTTATTTTGAATTCAACATAAATTATTATTTTAATATCTTTTCACTATCAACTCCTCCTTTCTTGAACCGAAAAATCCAAACTAACCTATGGAATATCTTATTCAATATCTTTATATTTAATTTGGTAAACATAATGGTTCCAAGGCATTTCTAGGGTTCTTCCTCGTGCGACTAGTCTCGTTTGCCCCGCCCTATTGTTTAACAATTGTAAAATATGTGGACACGATTCACCATCAGAATAACTGTATCCCTTTACGGGGACTGAAAATGGACCATCAGTTATGGAACTTCGGATTTGTTTAGGGTGGGGTGCCAGGAAAAGATATGCAAACTTCTCCTTCACATGGAAATATACTATTTGATGCGCGGTTTTGTAACGCTCACCCCAATCACTACCACGCGCACACATTTCAACTTTTTCAACGCGAAAGTTAATCGAAAAAAGTACTTACAGAAATACCGAGCAAGTACGATAGGGATCGAAGGGGCGAGCGGCCTTCAGTTATAGCTTTGTAAGGTTATGTTGAAGATCAGGTAAAAGAGAAAGATAAATACTTGCAGTTGTAGCTTTGTAAGGTTATGTTGAAGATGGGGCGAGGTCGAGTCCAGGTGAGGAGGATCGAAAACAAATGCAATCGTCGAGTAACGTTTTCAAAGAGGCGGAAAGGACTGATGAAGAAGGCATCAGAGCTGTCAATCCTGTGCGATGCGGAAGTGGCCATGATTGTCTTCTCCAACACAGGCAAACTCTACGACTTCTCCAGTTCTAGGTAGCTCCCTAACCTTACCTTTTTTTCCTCCCGATCCCCAGCATCGATACACACAATCTCTGTATGTTGCACTGGATTTTAGAACGTAGAACAGTAGGGTTGGGACGTGTCTCGCACAAGGGTAAATAGCAACTCCAAAATTCTCAGGAATAGTTTTTAAACTTATCGAATCATAATAACAAAATAGATCTGTTCTCCCTATTTAATATGTAATCATGATCTGATTTTTCAACTTGCCCTGAGGATGAACCACACTAGTTGGTTCCAAAGGCGTCCACAAAAATATTATAATGTGATTTCGGCTGAAAAAATCTTTTCAAAAACAGATCATAATAACAAATCATAAAATGGAAGCCACATGCTTAACACAGGACATTTGGAAAGTACAAGCAAGACCTTATTGATCTTACCTTATAAATTTCTGTTATATAAAAAAACTGCCCAAAAAAACCATTACAAAATATTAACAATTTGTGGAAACTCCACCATAGTATAGCAAGTGACCTATAATAGTATTAGCATAATACAGCAAGTGACCTATAATAGTATTTGGAAGAAAACTGTGAAGGACTTTGGCTAAGCTCTGAGCCATACATAGCCCTGCCATGAAAACCTCCCAACCTAACCATTGGACCACATCCATTGGACTGGACCAAGAATTCTCACTAATTTAACCTAAAGATTTAAAAAAACTACTAAGTCAGATTATGTCACATGGTGTGAAGGAAAGCTACCTCTTCCAATTACATTTGTGGATTGGGATTCTTTAAGGAATATGATTCTAGAGGACAAGGTGAGAGCTCTTTTACGTAAAGAGTTTGCCCTTCAATCCCAATTCCTCTAAATATGCTGGAAAGAGAGTATGTAACCTTTCCTTTGATGCCAATAACTAGTGCTACTAGTAGCATAGATTGATACATGTAGAGAACACTTGTCACCCAATTTATTATGCATATTGACTTTCCAAAGACTTGTAACTTGGATATCTTTTTCGGATACCTTTTTACTAATAGTGAAAGCTAGGAGAGTCCACCATGCGATGAACTCAACTTTAGTATTTGTAGCTTGTACTAGATTAATCCAAATATTATCAGACTTATCTCGAGTGAGTCTAATGAGGGCACCTTGCTCCCCACACACACCTCTTTGAGAGGCTCCATTAAGGAAGCCTACTAGATAGTTCAACTCATGAATCGGAAAGCTAGACAAACAGGAAGCAACACGAGGTCTAGCCATGGTATACTCCTTGAAAAGACTTATAATTTTGGGAATAAACGCCTCCATATTTATAGATTGGTTTTCAAAAATATATTTGTTCCTCATTCTCCATAAACCTAAAGCTATAAAGATAGGGAGAGTCTTATCATTTCTCATATACGAGTCGAAGTATCTAAGGAAATTTTTCAAAGGAAATAAAATAAGCTAAAACATGTAAGTCAAGAATTTGTAGTGGGTTATGCCAAACTTCCTTTGATATTTTGTAATGAACAAACAGTTTTTTAATTATTTCTGATTGAGCCATGCAAAGAAAATGGATGTTGTGACCCAAAAAGCCTCCTTTTAGCATATTATCCCAAGTGAGGATTCTATTCTCCAACACTTGCTATCCAAAACATCTCACTTTTTGTGGAAGTTTCTAATTCCATTATTTTTTATGCTACAAAATGTATACTGAGGGGAAGAGATAAAGAGGCATTAGCTTCTGTAGTTGTTACTTGACCAGTGGTTCTATTCCAACTCCAACTAAGGGATCCTGCCCCCTCACTTATGAAAATACCATTTAAATAAAGGCATCTAATAAAATCATCCCATTCCAACACAAAATTTCTAGAGAGGCCAAGTTCACAAGGATTGAACCAATAATGAACTAAATCATTATTATGCTTAGTATTTTTAATGTGGCTCATCTTGAAAAATCCATTTACATTAGGTAAATTAATCAACTCAAAGAAAGAAGGTAATAATGAGTACCTCGAATGAAAGGATCCAGTCCAAGAATAATATGATTCTCATTCCCAATCTTACATGGAATCCAGGAAGATAGATAGGAGAAGGATCCATGAGGCCTTTCCATATGATTGGGCCTTCCTTGTATGAAATAGGCTTGGATTGTGTAAGCTAGGCAATGACATATATGTTCTTTAAATACTTATCCTTTCTAATTTGTTGCCAAAGGCAGGAGCCATTTAAAGCTCCCCACACGCTCTTCATAGAGAGGGAAGTTCCAATCAAAAATAAATTATTGAAGCCCCATCATCCTCAGGATTTTCACTTAGATATAGTTTCCCACCTTACGAGATGTATTCCTTTCTCCATTTTTTTATTCCATAGAAAACTAAACATTTATGTCTTAATTTATTAATGATATACTTAGGATTTTTTGTAAGTGACGACCAATAAACATGGATACTTTCTAATATCGAATTAACTAGGATCATCCCCCCTGAGGAGAGCCACCTAGAACACCAGTTAGAGATTCTATTATCAGCTTTTTATGGATCCAAGTCCAATCCTCCTAAATGTAGCCATTCAGTTTCAAGAAAACCTGCACATTTAATACCATTAGATAGAACTTCCACTTTGTAAGGAAGAATAGACTTTATGAAGTCAAGAATGCCATCCTCTACTCTAAAAAATGAGGATTTTCCATGCCTGAGGCTCGACAAAAGAGAGCGATAACTCTGGCATAACGTTCCGATTTAGTAGTAGTTCCATTTTCATTAAGACATCATCAACAAAGAGGAGATGCGTAATTTTCATAGATCTTGTAACTTTAACCCCTTTTAAATTTCTTGTACTCTTTGCTTGAATGATCATCCTACTAAAACCTTCAACTGTTAACAAAAAAATTACAGGAGACAAGGGACAACCTTGTCTTAGCCCCCTTTTGATGAAGAAAAATTGGAAGGGGAACCATTTATCATCACTATAAAAATTCTTGAGGTTACACAACCCATGATATAATAAGTCACTTCTAGATCCAAACTAATTCTAAATAGAATTAGTCTTAAGAAAGTCTAATTGACTTTATCATATTATTTAACCAGGTCAATTTTTAATATCATGGCATCCAATATTTTACATTGCATATAGTGGAGGGTTTCCTGAGTTACTCCAACAACATCAAGTATTTTCTTATTTGGAAGCAAATCAAATTGTTCCAAAGAGATCATATCTGCATGTTTATCTCTTAGTTGGATGGATATTATCTTAGCAATAACTTTATATATCAAATTACACAATGAAATCGACCTAAAGTCATTATAATTCTTAGGATTTGAACACTTGCAAATTAATGTAATAAGACTATCATTAATAACACCCTTAATTGATACTTTCCTTCTAGCCCCCTCCACCACCTATAATATATTATTCCCCATTAGTTCAAAAAAAGAGTAGGTAAATGTCTACACTCCATCCATATGGACTAAGACTTTTATCTTTAGCAAATTGTTTTAACAACCCCTTGATTTCATCCAAAGTTACGAGCCTTCCAACTCTAGAGGAGTAATCCTCTGAAAGGAATATTGAGATTTTTTTTATAACTTGCAACTTGGAAGATATACTATTATTACCAGGATCCTTAAAAAGACCCACGAAGTGTTCCCTATATGCCCTCTCAAGATATTTTTGGTAGATTATAATGATTCCCTCTCTTTCCTTAATCTCCCAAATACAATTGTGAATTATTCTAAAGTTTGCAAACATGTGATTTTTTTTTATATTTCCATAACCCTCCTTAATCCAAATGGTTTTTCTTTTCATCATCCTTTCCTCTTCTTCAAATTTTATAATATGGTATTTTTCCTCTTCTAGCTTACAGATATAAAACTTTACCTCTTTGAGAAAATTTGAATTTAAAGTAAGCCTAACAAAATTTGTCATATTCAGATTTAGTATGAATCATTTCCTCTTTCTGTTTTTTTTTTTTTTTGGAGCTTATCCCATTCCTTCACCCCGTGTTTTAAATATATCATCTTACTAACCCAAATTTCCATGGTGGAGTTGCAATATTTTTTGAAAGCTCCTACCAACTATTTCTATCCAGGACAAGAAATTACTCATATTCCAATCAAGAGGGATTGAATTTTAAAGGGTAATGCACCTTAGTGAATGACAGTCTAATTGAAGAAAGACTTACAAATGATGAGAGATGCCAACCAGAATGATCCAATATCTGAACCTACCGAGTCTGTCAGAGAGAGCTTCAACTACAAGAATCTGTCATGTCTTTTGCCAATCCCACACCCTACCACCCTACCATTTTTCCAAGTTAATCTCACATAGGAACGATTGATAGCTATAAGGTTTGAATCATGATTCAATTGAGAGAAACAAAGAGCTAAGCTATCTACCAAGGCCCTATCACCCCAAATTTCACAAGAACTGGTGGTGAAATTGAGGTTCTCGATAAGAATGAAGAAATGATCAAGTAATAACCCACTCTATCGAAAACGATTCCAAAAGATACACCTATCACCATAAGATCCATAAAAAATTATCAACATAATGGGAGCATTCAACGCTTTCAAAGATCCTTCCAATATTATGCCAACCAAAGAAATGAAAGGCTTAAGATCAAGAACGTTGGGCTTTCACATAGGTAATGGGCCCTGTGATAAATCCACAAAATCAACAACACAAGCCTTCTAATTCAAGAAAAGCTTAAGAAAAAAATCACAAGATTTATTCCCTTCAACAATTGTTTCATGAATAAGTAATATAAATGGATTATGAATCTCCATAGCTCTTTTGATAGTTTTTTTTCTTATGGGAGACCCTCCTATGAGTGCATATAAGTGCTAAGATCGCTTTTTTCATCAAGGAATGACACATTATATTTATGAAGACCTCCTTTGATATCACTTTCCCAAGCCAAGACTTTATTATTATGTTTTTCTTCCTAATGGTCACAACACTAAAGGAAGAGTTCAATATCTAACCCTTCAGGTTCTGAGGATCGATATTGTAGTAAACTCATAGAGGAGTGAGATTTAATATCTCCTTGAAGGAAGGGAATTGAGACTGGTGAAGAGAGTCAAAATTTAACCTAGGTCCCAAGAGATGAGGATTCTAAAGGTGTAGGTCCATAGCCCAAAGAAATGACTTTGTTTATGACATAATTAGTCATAAAATGTGAAGGTTTGGAAAAACCATTGGTGAAAAGAGAAGAATGGCGAAGATCCGACTTCCACAACAAAAGGTTAACAAATTTTATAGGGCTAGAGGATTTAGTAGAGGTATTTCGAGCCATATGCTAATAACTTAAGGGAGGAAAATGATTAGGGTTTATAATATTTTGTCTTCTTAGATACTTAAAATATTTTAGATCTTGAGAATTAATATTAGAAGGAGAAACATAATTACTAAACGATATAAGAGATGAACCCTTTCTAATTTATTCTAATAATAAGAGCTCCTCATAGGATAGAGGCTTTGAAAAACATACCTGTGATTTCTTGCCAAAGTGAATGAACACCTTCGAGCAGTTGTTGTGATTTTTCCCTTTCAATTCACCGGTCCTTGGATGAAATTACTTGGAGTACTATTTGGATGAGTGAAGTATTAAGCTCTCAACACCTTAGAAAATAAACTCAAGCGAATCACTACTACTCACATTGGGATCATTATCATTTTCCATGGATCCAACTTCAAAATGTGACAAATAATTTATCTTCTTACTGTAGGGCTGATCATCGGAAGTGTCATACACTTGAACCGTTCCTAAAACTCCCTCATTTTACTTTTTGTTAACATCCAGACCTTTTAGCCAATTAGAATTAAAAATAGTGCCTGTGATATTTATAGAGTAAAAAATAATAAAGGGGGATCCATCATAGAATAGGCCTTCTCATTTTTTATAAAATTAGGGAAAGAAGACTTTAAGTGTCTTGAATGACAACATATAATTCATTTGAATGGAACTATTGAATATTCCAAGAGATGAGAAAATATATTCTTCCCATTGCTAATACCAATATCCCCTAGTAGACCAAAAGAGGAATCACACTCCACCAAAACCCATAGGATCTTCTTGTCAAAACCTATGAATTCCATATCTTCAATAAAGACATATTTACCAATCACATTAACAATTGTTATAATGATCTACCACTTCCAAAAATATACATGAAATCCTACAAGATTAACACAAGCATTTTGTTTTTTAGGATCCTTAGTTAGGCTATTGAATTATACATTCCATCTCTTCATCCATAAGTTGTCATGGCCTATCACCAATGGTTTACGCAAAATCATTTCCAAATGTTTGTCTACTATAACATGGATATGAATCCAATTATTGACTACCAGATTCACACTCAGGTAGTAACCTAGCAAAGATTTCTATGTTTGTGCAACCTAGCTTATGAGTTTATCATTGTTGAGGGAAATATACTTGAACTTACCTACTGTGTCCCTTTTGGAAAGATTTTACACTTGATTCATGTCAACATCAACCCCAACATAAGAGTCGTTTTCCCCATGCGAGCCCTCTATGTTTTAATTTGTCTCTTCGCCCTTCCTGCAGCTCCTTGAAACTTGGGTTTGTTCTTGAAATATACAACTATCCTCGAAGAAGGGAGAACTGAGTTCCTTAATTGATATTGCACCACATGACCAGAGGAAGG
>APFE030251714.1:151826-181207 GCA_000404065.3 Pinus taeda
CAACAAAAAATATAATAATGTATCTCATATCATGAGTCATAATGTCATATACAATGAAATGAACCAAATAACTAAAGTCTAATACTATTGATTTCCTTTGCCCCTCTAGATGTAGATGTCAATGGACTTGGCAGGCCGTAGTAGACTATGGAGTCTGTTGTGCTCTAGAAGTTGAAGAACTAGGAGCTACAGGAGGTAGACCACATATAGCCGAGAAGGAAATAGCAATTAAGATGTGGGAGGCTCTCAAGAACCTGTACCAGCATACTTTTGTGCAAAGAAGAATGCTGCTCGAGAACCAAATGAGGTCGTATCAGATGAAGAAGGGTCAATCGATCGACACCTTCCTCGAAGGACAATGAGATCTAAGACCAGTTGACTGTTATAGGAGCTACACCGGATCAGGAGCTTATGGTGAGTACAACCCTGAATGTTGTCTCAGAAGATTGGGAAGTGTTTGTCCAGAGTATCCTGGGCAGAGGGACTCTCCTACCTTGGGACGAGATGTGGGCAGCTCTTCGCCAGGAAGAGATCAGACGGCAGTCAAAGACAGGTAGCAGTAGCAAAGGGATCAAAGTTCAGTAGGAGGAGGATGTGGCCCTAGCATCTGAGGGAAAGCAGGAGAAACGGAAGAAGAAAGATCTCTCCAAGATCAAGTGCTTCCACTATGGGGAGATGGGTCATTATGCGACCCAGTGCCCAAGGAAGAAGAGTAAGGGAGAGTCTTCTGAGACTAAGGCAACACCAGCACGGGCAGAGAAGGAAGTTTTGACAGACGATGACTGTGCCATGAGTGCACACACACCACTTGAGCGAAGGTGGGGAGACATCGAGTTGTAGTCAGGAGGACTACAGGTGATGAGGGGCAGGATCTTTGAGGTACCCAGCCTCTTGGATTAGACCTTGCTACGGGAGCCCCGATGAGGAGTAGCAGAACTGGCTGAGTGGGCAGAGACGGATGCGAATAGAGCGGCAGAGAGAGCTATAGTGCAGGAGTCCCAAGACAGTGCAGAGCTAGCAGGCTGCAGCAGTGCGAGAGGCAGAGTAGTGTTGCACCAATGCAAGAAGGCACAGAGAGGTGTGCAATGGTGTGAGATGCAGGGAGTTGATGCAGCAGCGCAGAGGTCAGAGAGGGAGCACTTGTCAGCGGCAAAGGGAGCTTCAGTGTTAGAGGGTGTTCTAGCCCAACAGGGAGGTCAGTTGGGAGATCAGTTACTTACTTCTCAGTAACGAGTTGCAGTGCAGCAGTGGGTAGCACGATGCAGCTTGATGAGAGGAGGTGCAATGCGGATGCAGTGCTGGGGGAAAGGACCAGCAGCAGCACGGATGCAGACGGAGCTGTCATACAGATGCAGTAGTGGTAATTGCAGAACCATGGGCAACAATACAGGAGGCAGCAGTGTAGAGGATGTTGCGCAGGAAGACCTAGCATTAGCACAAGTACCGATGCCAAATGATCAGAGTAATACTCAGTGAGGAGTATTGCTAGAGCATAGTCCTCCGTAAAAGGGAGTGTTGATTTGGGGTAGCATCGGATGTGATCTAGCCACGAAATTTGGTGGAGAGGTTGGGGCACATGAGATCTCCAATACCCAGAAAGGGTTTGGGCAGATCCTAAACAGATCAGGAGATATTAAAATAATTAATATTTTTAATGGAGTCCCTGAGTCTAACCTTAGGGAAAATAAAATATTAATTTGTATTAATATGAATCTATGTTAGAGTGGTCCAAAGACATGGATCAAGCCAAATCTAATCTTAGCCATTGATTAGGGACTTAATCTTGGCCGTTGAGATGTCAACAGCAAAAGTATAAGAGGAGGCTTGAGGGTCACTTGGAGAATACACCAGATGATCAGTTATTATATTCTCCAGAACGAGGTTTGCTAATAGAGATAGAATCAGTGATCGGGAGAGCAGCTGAGGGGCATTGAGTACAGAGAAATAGAGAAGGCAGAGATTGTGTCGGGAGAGCAGCGCAGTAGCCAAGGAGGATGACGCAGAGCCAAGAAGGGCTCACGCAGGGCCATGCAGAGGCAGCTAAGAGTTGCGCAGAGCACTAGAGGGCCCAGCGTAGCTAACGTTGAGGATCCCAAAGCTAACGCAGGGCTGACGCAGGGCCAGCGTGAGACAAAGAGGGACTGGCACAGGGCTAGCATGAGATAGAGAGGGGCTGACGCGTTGTTGTAGAGCAGTTTTGTGCTAAGGAGACCCCGGAAGGGTTTTCCGGGGTTTTAGCCAAGAGATTTCTCTCAAACTGTGAGGTATAGCTGCTAAGGAAATTCTCTGTTGGGTAGGCCAGTTTCGGCACCCAAATTGTACTCTGATATTGCTTAATAAGAAAACCCTCAGATAGCTGCACCGGTTTTCCCGCATTGGGTTTCTCCGGAGACAATGGTCCAAAAATAATGTGTCATGTGGTGTGTTTGTTATTGTTTCTTTTAGTTGCTGATCTATAATATGTTGAGAATGCACTGGTGTTTATTTTCAGTATTTACTTTGTAAATAACTTATTAAAGAAAATAACAAGTAGGTAGCAATAAATTAGAAAAAGTGCATGAAGGGTTTCTAAACTAAGGAAAATTAGAAACTTCAACAGCTTATACCTTTCTCTTGAAAACAATAGTGTTGAAATTTGAGCAACTTCAACATGAATTTCCCCAAAGGGAAGCCCTACCTCCCCAAGTAGATCCCAACTGCCCCAAAGGAAATCCATCCTATCCCAAAGAAGAATTAAAAATTGGGTGACGAAATATTAATATGTGGGAAATATATTTTAAGATCAAAGTTTGAATTTTTATGTTTCCCTCCAATATTTCGAGATCGACTTCATAAGATTTCATGTCGACTCCCTTATGGAAAATCCACGTCCCAAATCAACTATAAAAAATCAATTGTTGTGGATCATTTTGGAGGATGGGAAAATTGAGATTGTCTAATGCTCGATATATCTTCATGGTTTTTTGTGGTTCATATGCCTCCTCTAAGGCTCTCTTTCTCTTACAATGCTTGCATTTCACAGAGGTTCACATATTTTGTCTATGGCTCGCAAAGGTTCACACGATGGCTCACATTATTTGAAGGCTCGTGACTCACATTCATTAAAGGCTCGTTATATAACTCTGTGTCTCTCGCATACTCTCTATGGATAGCATACATTCTCAGTCAGATCGCATACATTCTCTAGCATCGCGACATGAATAGAGGCATCGCATACATTCTCTAACATCATTACATGAACAAAGGCATCACATACATTCTTAGTGATATCGCATACATTCTCTAGCATCGCTACATGAACAAAGGCATCGCATACATTCTCAGTGACATTGCATACATTCTCTAGCATCACTACATGAACAGAGGCATTGCATACATCAACAGTGGTATCGCATATGCTCTGGCAATGTTACATAAACAGTGGCATCGCATATTTATTTCTATGGCATTACTTTTCCATGACAGTGGCAACGATATTCCTTGTAGCTCACTTGCATTTGTGACATTGCATTGGATAGATCTGTCACATGAATTATATATATACTCTATGATCAGATCATTGCACTTGTGGCATCGTTTTGGATAAACCTATGGCCCAATTTGTGATATTGCATCATACAGTGAGGTAAAACATCAATACATATAACAGTAAGGTATGACTTTGACATTGATCTATATAACCATGAGGTATGACTTCGATCCATTTAACAACGAGGTATTCAATATGAAAGTTAATTAACACAAAGTGGTGACAGTTGATATTATCGTAACCTTGATATACTAAGTAGACTTGCTATGTCATTTGACGTTATGGTGGCCTTGATATAGCAGTGATAGTAACCTTGCATGAAAGTGATAGCAATCTACTTACATAACAGTGAACTATGTGAGACAGTGACCTATGTGAGATAATGACCTATTTAACAGTGAGTCTGTGACCTAGTGTCACAATGAACTATGGCAGTTATAACAATGCCTTGTCACAGCACATCTATGACAGTTACAATAGTTCCTCTAGGACAGTGTTGTGTGGTAGTACCTTTATGATAAGACAGTAACCCTTTATGTAAGCAAGATATGATATTTTATATGACCGCAACTATCTTGGACTTGTTTCATTCAGTTCACAAACGGAGTTGTGAACTGACTTGGGTTGGCCCTAAGTCGCCTAATGTGATTGATGTTTTATAATATTTGTATTTTGTATCTCAGTTGAATATTTGATGAATATCTAATAAAAAAAGAATTTGATTGGGTTTTTCCCTAGTCTCTAACCTAATGTTGATTTGGGGTGGCATTGGATGCGCTCTAGCCACGAAATTTAGTGGAGAGGTTGGGGCACACGAGAACTCCAATACCCAGAAAGGGTTTGGGCAGTTTCTAAACAGTTCAGGAGATATTAAAATTATTTATATTTTTAATGGAGTCCCTAAGTCTAAACTTAGGGAAATTAAAATATTAACTTGAATTAATATGAAACCGTGTTAGAATGGTCCAAAAGACATGGATCAAACCAGATCTAATCTTAGTCATTGATTAAGGACTTAATCTCGGTCGTTGATATGTCAATGAGAAAAGTATAAGAGGAGGCTTGAGGGTCACTTGGAGAACACACCAGAATGATTAGTCATTCTATTCTCTAAAGAGAGGTTTGCTAAGAGAGATAGAATCAGAGATTGGAATTGCAGCTAAGGGGCATTGAGTACAGAGAGACAGAGAGGCAGAGATAGTATCGAGAAAGCAACGCAAGAGCCAGAAAGAGTGATGCAATAGCGGCCAAGGCTCACGCAAGGCCACGCAGAGGCAGCCGAGAGCTGTGCAGTGTTTCAAAGAGGCCAGCGTTGCTGACGCAGAGGGCCAGAAGGCTGACACAAGGCCTCCTAAGGCTGAGCAGGCCCATTCAGGGTGACGCAGCGTCAGCGTTGGGCTGAGAGAGGCTAACGCAGTCCAAAAAGGCAGACGTTGGGGTTTCTGGGGCAGATTAGAGCTAAGGAGTTGCCGAAAGGTTTATCTGGTGTTTTAGCCAAGACATTTGTCTCAGACTGAGAGGTACTACTGCCAAGGAAATTCTCTATTAGGTAAGCCGGATTTGGCACCCAGATTGTCCTCTGAAATTGATTAATAAGAAAACCCTCCGATAGTTGCACCGATTTTCCCGCATTGGGTTTTTCCGGGGGCATTGGTCCAAAAATAATGGTGTCATTTTGTGTGATTGTTTCTATTTCCTTCAGTTGTTGATCTGTAATATGTTGAGCATGCGCTAGTGTTTATTTTCAGTATTTACATTGTAAATAACTTGTTAAGTAACAGAACAAGTAGGTAAGAATAAATCAGTATAGTGCATGGAGGGTTTCTAACTGGTAGACTTAGAAACTTCAACATGGTATCAGAGCTTGGTTGCAGATCACAGGAGAACTGAGGACATCAGCTGAGCAGAGCAATAGTAGCAGAAAACAGTTGTCCCGGGTGACAGAAGTTGTTTCTAGCAGAGCAACAACAAGAGAATGGTGACACAGTGTCCGCGTCATCAAGGGTGAGCCAAGAAGAGGCAGCGCAAAAGCTAAAGGAGGCAAAGGGAGCCTCACGCAAAAGCTAGGACGGCTGACATAATTGGCTGAGGCCTAGTTGCTGGTGCCGAGATTGCGCAAAGCTTAGTAGCTTTCACCTTCAGGTTGCTGGGGTTGAGAAGGTCGTGGGAATGTTGCAGAGTGGAGCTGGTGAGGTACTGTAGTTAAAACAATACCTGACAGGGCAAGGCCAAGAGGAGGAAGTTGTTGCTGAGGGTTTCTAGCCGAGAACTCTAGATCAGTGGTGCGGTTGCATAGACGATCAGAGTAGGGGGCATCTCGACATCGGCAGAAGGATTTCCAGGAGTGAAATCAAGACTCAGAGGGAGTCAGATCGAGAACTTCCAAGAGGGAAGTAGAAGAGCATCGTGGCACTACACGGAGTAAGAGACCAGGACAGGCTGGACAAAGCATCGAACTTCGCAGTCTGGAAGGCCAAAATCTTATCCGTACTTGATAGAAATCGTGTCAAGCACTTCGCCTTGAAGACAATAGCTATCCCAGTCAACCCAACTGAGAACGACGAGTACAAGGAAGCAATGGCGAGGGCCAAGAGCATCATCCTTGATGGGGTCAAGGACCATGTAGTACCACACATTGCCGAGAAGGAAATGGCATATGAGATGTGGGAAGCCCTAAAGAAATTGTACCAGCATACTTCTGTGCAGAGAAGGATGTTACTAGAGAATTAGCCGAGGTCATATTAGATGAAGAAGGAAGAACCGATTGACACCTTCCTCGGAGGACTGAATGAGATCCGAGATTAGTTGACTGTTATAGAAGCCACACCGGATCAGAAATTGATGGTAAGGACAGCCCTGAATCTAGTCTCAGAAGATTGGGAGGTATTTGTCCAGAGTATACTGGGCAGAGGGACGCTTCCACCTTGGGATGAGATGTGGGCGGCTCTTCGCCAAGAAGAGATCAGACGGCAATCAAAGGCGGGAAGCAGCGATAACGGGATCAAAGTCAAAGAGGAGAAAGATGTTTCCCTAGCATCTAAGGGAAAGCAAGAAAAGTGGAAGAAGAACGATCTCTCCAAGATCAAGTGCTTCCACTATGGGGAGCTAGCTCATTATGCGACCCAGTGTCCAAGGAAGAAGAGTAAGGGAGAGTCTTCCGAGACTAAGGCAGCGCCAGAAAGGGCAGAGAAGGAAGTGGAGACAGACAATGACTGTGCTATGAGTGCACACACGCCACTTGAGAAGAAGTGGGGAGACATCGAGCTGTAGTCAGGTGGACTACAAGGGATGAGGGGTAGGATCCTTGAGGTACCCAGCCTCTTGGATTAGACCTTGCTACGGGAGCCCCGTAGAGGAGTAGCAGGACTGGCTAATTAATTTTGACTTAGGGACTTTGGAGAAACGAAGGCTGGATTATTTTGCTAGTAGAAAGTGGGGGCCACCCACATGGGAAAATGCATTGGGCAATTTGAATTGCCTTGGAGGGGAAATCGTATGGTTGGTGGAGGGTCTAACATGAGGAAAAGGGAGGCCCATGAAGTTATAAGGAGGAAGAGCTCCTCACTTGGGCATTCATTCATACTTGCACATCGAATTCACTTGATTGTTTACTCGAGCTGCTTAGCCGAGTCAACTGGTTGTTTAGCCACAAATCTCTCAAGTGGGGGATTCAACCTTACCTTCAGGGGACTACAAGTGCCACCTTAGGAAGGCATTTTCGGAGTACCTTGAGGAGCACCAAGGAAGATTCATAGCCAGCACACTCAGCGCACAAACAACAGTGCATATTTCTGGGCCAGCAAAGAAGGGAACACGTAGTTGTCACCAAGGGTTCATTCGAGCAGCACTTGCCAGAGAAACTTGGAGAGTTGGAGCATATTAGGAGTTCAGCTTTGGGAAGGAGTTTTGGAGCAGGTGGGTGCAGTATTTGAGCAGTTCGAAACCCAACTTTGGAGGATTGCACAGAGGGCTAGACTGGGCATCACGTGGGCCTTGAGAGATAGAGCCACAACACCAGGATCAGATTAGAGAAGGTTGAAAATTCATGAGGGATGGCATCTTAGTGATTTGCAGCAATTTTGGAGAGCTTTCCCAAACATTTCAGACAGGTCGAGTTTGCTAGCATAAGGAGAACAAGCTCCTTCGAGGTTGATTATCAGGGTTCTAAACTAGGCCAAACCCTTCCTGGATTTTGGTGGGGATTTGCCAAGGATTCGGGAACTAAAGTTTCACAATTTTCTGAGCACAACAAGCAGTGATTTTGGCACTTCCTTTCCAGCAAACAACACAGTTTTCTGGGCAGCATAGATCCATTCTAGAGCAGCAGTTGGGCAGCCCTCAGATAATCATTTGCTGACCTAGGTTTTCTCACGCTTGTCCTTGGAGACAAGCCCAGGTGCACCATTCCATTTACTATTGTATTTACCCCATAATGATTTAATAAAATGGCTCAGAAGCTCTCTATTTCCAACGTTTTCATGGGTGTTTGGTGATTGCATCTGAAATCTGATTGTCGGTTTGTCTTCTTGCTTTGTTTATCACCGAGTTTCCTACTTAGGAACATTACACACTCCTAAAGCTAGTAGCTAATAAAGGAGATCCCACAACACTAGGATATAGGATTAACCCCCCAAGTTGAGGTAAGGAAGCAAAGTACAATCCATGCCCTTCATTCTTCCAAGTTGCCTAATAATCCATGCCCAATTTTGCCCAATAAAAGCAAGCATAAACACCCAATTACATAATGAAAAATCATACCTTCAGGGTTGGATGGCCCACCTTCAAACATATGATCATGACAGATGAACAAGGGTACACAATGGTTGGCTCAGGAGGTAGATAAAAGTAGCACATCATAGCTATCAAGTGGCTACAAGGGTTTGTTGGTTGTCGGCTGAAGACAAATCTAGAAGAAAATCTCTCCTATAGCGATCACCCACTAGTGATTGTCTCTTGGAGGAGGACCTTAATCACACACCAGAGATGATGGAGTGAGGTCCTCGACCCTACTCACACACCAAGCATGGTGGAGTGAAGTCAATTAGCATCTAGACCCTGACCACACACCAGAAGGGTGGAGTGAGGTCATGGACCCTGATCACACACCAGGTAGGGTGGAGTGAGGTCTGATTCAGCATCTAAACCCGATCAACAACCAGGAAGGGGTTGAGTGAGGTCTTGGCTCAGAGTGCTCACCAAAAAGGGTAAGTGCTTGCTAGTTGAGGGTCTCAACATTCTGGCCTAGGTGGTGGCCATGAGATTTAAGGACCAATCGCTTTGGAGGAGTGATTCCTTATATGCTAATGAAATTTCCATGGGTTTCGTACCACCCCAGAAATGGCCACTAGCTAATCTTGATAATAAATGAGGATGTTGGTAATAATGGATAACCTTTTTCATTAGAGATATTTGTTCAATTTGAGAACATCTATACGGTGATTATGAATACCTCCCTAGTTAAGGGGGAGCGTTGAATTTGTAACAATGATCAGTGTTCATAATGTACTTTTGGTCATTTGATGTAATTGTATTTATCATTGTAAAGCATATTTATAAATGCTTGAGTCAAAGGAAATTTATCTTGAGTCAAATTCCCTTTGCGACTTTTAAAAGTTGTAAAATTGAATTTTTGAAATGTAATTTTTGGCTCCAAAACATGACAAGTTGACTTCCCTCCAAGTTGTTAATTTTTGGCATCTAGGCAGAAATTCCCTAGCCCTCTTTTATCTTCAAAATATTATTGTATGAATTTAATTGTGATCATCATGTCCGCTTTGGAGGGAAATCCTTTTCGTTTGAAATTCAAAATCCAAAGTCTAGGGTCAACTTCAAGGTCGTCTCATCCAAGGGTCGTGACCCTTCACTTCTTGAAAAACTATCTATCTATTATATATCTATATATATATATATATATATATATATATATATATCTTCGTAAAGGGTAATTCGGAAAGGAATATTTCTCTGAGATCCTTGCATTGATCTCAGGAACTTCGCATGGCTCTAATGACTCCGGAATTTTCGGATGGCATGTCTTAGCTCTAATATTTTCAACTATACCTTTCTCTTTGCAATTTTCCCTTGAAATAGATCTCATATGCACAGAAGTCTCGTTATTGTTACATGACAGGGGTCTCGCTTTTACATCGCAACGTTGTCTCGACAAAGTAACAATGCTCTATATGGATTGCATTTTCTTCTATGGAATTGCATCGCGAGCACAGTCACTATAATTGCATAGCATCGTATTGAGTTTCACTTATTTATAATATGGTTTCGTTATGGCTCAGTCTCTCGTTTGATAAAATGATATATGATGTCTCTGTCTCTCGCTTGGTTCAATAATATTCGATGACAGCATCTCTCTACTCTGATTGCACAATAGTACAGTGTTGGCTCCAACAATATGGCATGTGTATGTGAAAGATTTTGTACAAATAGTATTCTTGGTTATTTCTACTTCATCTATGTATGAACCCGACATCGCTTTGTGGTATGGATGTCCCCTATGCAATGGTTCTTGATTTGGGTTAGCATCGATGTGCTCTAGCCATGAAAATTGGTGAAGAGTCTAAAGCACACGAAATCTCCAAGACCTAGAAATGGTTTGGGCAGATTCCACCCGGTTAAGGAGATATTAAAATAATTAATATTTTTAATGGAGTACCTAAGTCTAAACTTAGGAAAAATCAAATATTAATGGGTATTAATATAAAACTAGGTTAGAATGGTCCAAAAGTCATGGATCAAGCCAAATCTAATCTTAATTGTTGATTAAAGATGTAATCTCGGTCGTTGAAAACTCAACAGAAAAAGTATAAGAGGAGGCTTGAGGGTTAGGTGGAGAATACACTAGTGATCAGTCATTCGATTTTCTAGAGCGGGGTTTGCTAAGAGAAATCGAATCGGTGATCAGAGTTGCAGCAAGGGACAGTGAGTACAAAGACAAAGAGGCGGAGATATTGTCGAAAGACCAGCGAGGCAAACGTCGAGCCAAAGGGAGCCACGCAGAGCCTGGCAGGGACTGCGCAGAGGCCAGAAAGGCTTGCGTCATCCACGCAGAGGCTGCAGGAGTGACACAGAGAGCCAAAGAGGCTGAACAGAGCCTCAAAGGGCTAACGCAAAGGGTTTCAGGCTGACATAGAGGCCAGGAGGGCTGTCGCAATGCTTCAGATTGTGCTGGAGAGGGTTTTGTGGAACAGTCTTTGCGAATATCTGCTTCTGAAGAGAGGTATTACTGCGAGATATGTTTATCTCTGTCGGGTTAGCCAGTTTGGCACCCAGTGTACTCAGATAAGATAATAATAAAACCCTCAGAACCGCTGCATCGGTTTTCTCAAGTTGGGTTTTTTCGGGGACGATTGTCCAAAAATAACGGTGTCACTTGTGTGTTTGTCTATTTCTTTCAGTTGTTGACCTGTAGATGGTTGAGATTGTATTGTGTTTATTTCAATATTCATATGGTTAAATAACTTGTTAGCAATTAAACAAGTAGGTGAAATAAACCAGAGAATACAGATAAAAATTTTAACAAGTAATACTTAGAAATTTTAACATGGTATCACAGCATTGCAGATCACAAGAGAGCTGAAGGCGCCAGCTAGATCAGAGAATTTGCAGCAAAGACAGTCGTCCCAGGTGACAGAAGTTGTTCCTAGGCAAAAAGCCGCAGAGAAGGGTTGACGCAGAGGGACTGCGTCATCGGTTTGAGCCAGAGACAGGCCATTGCAGACGTAGAAGAAGGCAGAAAAGGCTCACGAAGAGCCATGCAGAGGCTAGGAGGGTTGACGCAGTTGGCTAACGGAGCAAATCTACCTTCCCGGGATTGCACAGAGCCTAGAGGCTCAGTCCTTCTATTGCTGGGGCATAGGAAGCTCTGGGCAGTGTTGACCACTGGAGTGGCACTTGATGATTATATGAAGACTCCATGCCCAAGGATGATCCAGAGGACACTTGTACCATCAAATATCATCAGCCAACAGAGTTTTTTAACTCTACTTCTATCTTCTCATCATCTTTCTTGTACCCAGATTCCACACCCTACAGCGAATTGTAATAAGTGATACTAGTAATGATGAGTTTTTGAGTCTGTAACAGGCCTGGGATGTTGGGACTCGATCAGCAAACGAGTACACCTTGGAGTGTTTTTTTTATCCGGTTAATTATCCCTTCTTTTCAAAGGCAGATAATTTTTTGGCTTTTTTCACTTATCTTTTACCCCAAAGTGAGAGTGACGGTTTGAAGGTTGAGCCTCTAACACATCTTATAGTGTCTAGAGTCGATGTATATTACCATACTAGATCACACAAAAAAAAATGTGGAATTTGGCTAAGTCTAAGTAGGATTTTTTAATAATTAAAAATTTCACGCAAAACGGGATTTTTTAATTATTTTCTATGTAATGGTATAAATAAGTGGCCTTAGGAAATGTTTGGGGTGTGTGACTCCTCGAAATTCATCTTCAGAGGCTCATCATCATCCTAGGACCCACTTTTAGGGTCAAAAAATGAGTTATAGTCCCTCAAAAGTCGATTTTCCTAATGTTAGTGGCAAAAATGAGGAAAAAATTCAAAAAATTGAATAATTGGAAAAATTTTGAAATTTTTCCATAGTCAAAATAAGTCAAATTTTAACATGGAAAGTTAACCGAATATCAAAGGTGATGTAGCAGCAATGTGGGGCCCACCACATAAGGTACAAGAGAAAGTAAAAGTCAAAGTGCCAAGCAAGTCAAATGGGCCAACGTTGAGTTCATACGTATGGTTAAAGTTCATTTTTTATTTAATGGTATGGATTAAAGTGTAAAGTTAAAGTAAATGAGTGGGGAGGGAACCCACTTCTCTTCCTCTTTTGAATACAGATAACTGAAATAAAAATGAATTATGCACATGCCAAATAAAAGACCACGCAGCCAAGGAAACTACCTCCACACTGGACAGAAATATCTCCATGCAGGTCACAAAGGATCATCACACTAATTGGAATATTCAATTGAGGATATTATGGGAGTGTGTCTTCCCATTTCTTCACCCGTCCATCCACTTGTATGCAGAATTGTTGGCAGCCCACACGCAGATCCTCTACAGCAGCTTCAAGACACAGATGTGTTA
The DNA here is from genome assembly GCA_000404065.3 of Pinus taeda. Taxonomy (NCBI): domain Eukaryota; kingdom Viridiplantae; phylum Streptophyta; class Pinopsida; order Pinales; family Pinaceae; genus Pinus; species Pinus taeda. The sequence continues at coordinate 164,466 of APFE030251714.1, forward strand.
GCTGCATCCTTCAACAGTTGGTATGCAAATTGGGTTGGCAATCCGAAAGCTGAATTAACAGCAGGTTTTGAGGGAGTTGTCTTCCCCTTTGGACACTTGTTTTCACATGGTTGACAACTCTCATACCCACCAGCAGTTAAAAAGATACATACAGCCAGGAGGAAGGAACATGCACAACAGTTTATTCACAAATTCGAAGTGGTTGTTATTTCCAGATTTCGTTGATGATTTGTCTCCAATTTACTTTAGTTTCTTCACACTTGTTACACAGCTACTCCACAGCGATCTATGTTCAGCGAGACAAGAGATTTTCACTACTACACTCAGAGATTCATTGGGCACTTGGTCAAATATCACAGCCACTAAGAAAATTCGAATTTGCCTTGTGATCTCCTCCCTCTCACCACTTGGCATTTGGTTCTTCATTGGGATTCTCTCCCAAGTTCTTATAAATGTAACACAACTCTCATTGTAAGTGTTTTGTGAAGCTTGAGCTTATTGTTACTATACTGAAATTGTTATTGAGCTAAATAAAGTGAAAGTCTTTGGGGTTACTAGTTTCTGTTGTGGTGCATTCTTTGGTTGATGAGGTATACTTGTTTCATTTGATTTTACATTGCTATCTAGTTTTTTTTTGTGCATTTGCCTGAGGGCACCATTGTCTAGGGAGGAGAGATTTGCAGTTATCTCAAATCTCCTTTGAGGTTGGTATATTTTGTGCTCTTGTTGGAGCTTGTTATTTTCGGTTGAATGACAAACTCAACTTAGCCTCTATATGCCAAGTCTCTTTTGCACTAACAATTGGTTTGCGGGCATTTGTGTGTTTAAATGATAGGTTGCCAAGTCTATTGGAGTGTAAGACTTCTTCGGTTGGAATAGTCACCTCCAAGGATATCAAAGATCCCACAAGTTGTTCAAGCCAACAATCTCATAAGACATCAAGAGATTTATTTAAAAGGGGATTTCATGAGCCTTTTGTTTCTTTTCCATCTTGAAAAATATCATATATTTTCTTCTCTCATTTGTGTGCATATTGATTTTATCTAGCATTTGAGGCTAAGTTGTTAGATTTAAATCATTACTCTCACTCACTAAAGTCAGCTTTTTCAAGCTGATCTTAGTAAGGGAATTTGTAATATAAAGTGTATTTTATACTTGCATTGGGTTTCTAACTCTTTCCTTCTCATGCATGTGATTTCATCTCACATATTTCAGCACTTTCTTTTGCATGTTAACTCTTTTGCTTGTTTTCCTATAGGTGTTCTTGGAGGCAATTCAAGTTTGAAGAAAGGTAGCTGAAGCATAAGCTAAGTAACCCTTCTCCATTTGGAAACTCAAGTCCAAGGTTATTTTGGTTTACCATTTGAAAGCATTTCACTTCATTTTAAGCAAAATACAATTTCATTTCTTAAAGAGCAAATACTTGGAAGGCACTGGTTGTTTATGTATTTCATGCTTATTTATGATGGTTATTGCTCATATCAGTTTTTTGCTTATAAATCTTAAAGAAATAATATAGTTAACTCTAACAATTCTCCTAGAAACTCACATCCTTTTTAACTTAACTTTTCATTAGGAACCACCCCCTTTAGCTAACCTAGGAGATAGCTTAAACGAAGAGAGAAGGGATTTAGTGTGACAGCCCCTTCTCTGAGTTCCCTACCACCAACCACACCTTGTAGGGTTGAAGGCTTTTCTCACTGACTTGTAGGTAGGTGTAGGCGGCAGGGTCAACATTTTTAGTGCCGTTGCCGGGGACAAGCTTTCTTGTACCTGAGAAAGCGATTAACCTTTTGGTTTTAACATTTTTGAACTTTAGATTTAGATTCTTGCTCAAGTGGCAATTCCACTCAATCCAAATTTTGCAAGAGTCTCTACTAGAAGAAATTCAAGTGATCTAGTTAACCCCTCTCCTAATCCTGAAAGGGTTTTTAGAGAGAGGTTGAATAGACTTTCTCATAGTAGAGCTTAGCATCATGAATGATCTTTTTGTTCCTTGTGACTTCACTAACATAAATGGCTATCCTCACAATATCCTTGACAAGGCTATTGAAAAGTTGCTTTCCTTTCAAGGTAACAATGCCATTAGTGCTACATCACATGTGAAAAACTTTAATGTTTGTCTCTTTAAATGATGTAACATTGCTAATTATGAGGATGTGAAGATTAGACTTTTTGCTTTATCTTTAGAAGAGGATGCTCTTGATTGGCTCACTGAGCAACCTGCTAACTCATATGACTCTTTACAAGTCATTCTAAATGCATTTTTAGATAAGTTTGAAGAGAAGAAGGAAAATAAGCATTTGATCAACGCCATTAGCAATATGAAGAAAAATGAGAATGAAACCATGGAGGAGTTTAACAAGAGATTCAATGGATTAGTAAAAAGCATGCATGTTACTATTAAACCTCCTAATGAATTTCTTTTATCCTCATATCTAGATGCTTTTCGTGTTAACACTACTTATGAGTTGAGGAGGAAGGAACCTGTAAATTTAGGTGTAGCTCAAACTAAAGCCTTAAAAATGGAAAAGGCTAGAAAGCAATCAAGAAAGTCTGAACTTCCTGGTTTCACTAGAGGACCATCGAAACTGAATGATTCCAATGGCAAGGCCAAAGAAGAGACTACACATGATCCTATTAAGGAGTTAACCCAACTCATCAAGAGTATGGAAGCAAATCACACCAGTCAAATGACTGCTATCCAAAATCGATTAGTGGCCATGGAAAGAAATCAAGGTGGGAGATTCCCAAATAGAGGAAATGATAGATGGCAAAAGAGAGGACCTCCCAATGACCATAGGCCACCTAATCCACTCGAATCTACAAACCTAGTTGATGATTCCATGCCTTATTGTAGACCTTTTGATGAAATACATGATGAACTCACTTGTCCCTATGCAAGAAGGATCCTAGAAGGAGATATGGTGGGAACAAGTGAACAAATCAATGTAGTTGGAAAAGAGCATCATTTGTCCTTGGAAAATTGGATGGGAGTTATGGAGAGTAGTTAGAAGGTAAATAAAAAGCCTCCATCCTCCTATAGTATAGATAATTTTGAAGATTTGGATAGGATCACTAAATTATATGGAGAGAAGCCTTCATCAACTTAGATTTTAGAGATAGCCAAGGATAAGGAAATGGGAAAGAATAAAGAAAGAAATCATAGTAAAACTTTCACTCCACTCACATCGAAGTTGAATATTGACTTGCGAGGATGGATTAATAATGCTAAGATTTTAGTTCCTGTCACTGAAATCATGAAGATTCCCTCCCAAAGATATAAATTGTTGAAAACCATTGATGCTCCCAATGGAAAAGAAATGTCTAATTTTTCTAAGAATAGATATGAGGATGCCCCTATCACTCTGCAAAGTAGTGATATGTGTAGAGATAACAGAGACCACCAACCTTTTTTCATCACTATGATGGTCAATGGAATGATTTTACACAATTGTATGTTTGGCTCTGGGGCATCATTTTGTGTCATGACTAAGAAATTCATGAATCAGTATAATTTGAGGATTTCTAGACCCTAACACAACATTTGTGCAATGGATTCAAAGATCATTGAAGCATGTGGTCTGATAAAAGATCTTCAAGTTCACTTAGTTGTACATTCTGACATTATGATCACCATGGATATTGTGGTGATTGATGTGCCTAATGCTTGGGGGATGTTATTGTCTAGAAAGGGGGCGCTATTATTGGGGCTAGTTTGCAAATGGATTTAAGTTATGCTACCATCCCTAATAGTGAGGGCATCATGGTTAGATTGGATAGGGAATTTGAGAGAAAGTTTAATATAGAAAATCCCAAGGAGCCTCATAATGAAATTGTGTATGAATCTAATAACTTGGGAAACTATGCTATCCTGGCTAATTCTTTTCCTCCTTTGGAGAACGAGGTGGATTGTAAGAAAGATGTTGTTTGGCACATGAATTTTGATGGTGCCCATTCTAGATATGGTAAGGGTACTGGAATTGTCCTTACCTCCCCTCTTGGTCACTGTAGAATTTTGTAGAATTTTTCTACAAATCAGCTAGCTCTAATACCATGTAGAACTTTTTCTACAGATCAGCTAGCTCTGATACCATGTAGAAATTTCCCACCTGTAGATCATCTGGTAATGCAATGTACTAAAGCAAAACACTTGATCTACTTCTACAAACAATGTAGTGAAAGCTTAATCAACCATGAGCAACATCAATACGAACACATATAACTGATAAGAAGGAATCAATCACATAACACAGAAGAATTTACCCGAGGAAAGCACCTGCCTAAAACCCCATCTCTGTATTATCATACAAGTGGAAATATAGTCCGAATTACACAAAGCCTTAGCTCGAAAGCTATCCAGCTCTCAGTACAATCCTTTTGCTGCTCATAGACAGTCAAAGGCTTCTCACAAACCTTTTCCTCTGCTCTCCAAGCCTCCTATTTCCTTGTGCAGTTTTCCTTGGGGTCCAGTGTTGCCACCTGTGTGAATTGGCCTCTTCACACACTCATTAACCACTGATCTAACTACACAAACCTTAAAGAGATAAATCCTCATCATGGATGAGCTTCCTTTATAGGAAAAATATTCATCCAACTGATAGTACATTGTCCCTTCTCTGATCTCAACTGGGTCTTTGTTTGAATTGACATGCATAAGTTATTTAAGCTATAATATTCAGTTATCTGAAAATACCAGTTGTTACATGCATACAACCATTAACAAACCGAATCTCATTAATTTAACAACTTGTTATATTAATCTAACTGGACTTGACTCAGTTAACTGAACCAACTAATTACAACTCATCCTTATCTCTTTAACTGATAGATAAATTCACCAATTAATAGATAAATTGTTGCATGTCCTCACATAGACTTCAAGTTTGTTTTTCCTTAACTAATTAACTCATGGAGATTAATTAATTAATATTTTAAACTATTGTTAAGACCAAATTCGTTTTTATTTCCTATAAATAGACTAGGGACTGCTATAAATAGGAAGGGACCCAGAAATGCTATTTTTAGAACTTTCTATTTTTAGCAGTTTCACCTCTCAACCAAGGTGGCCAATGACCTCATTGGCCAAACTCCTATTTTTAGACATGCTATTTTTAGGAGTCCTATTTTTAGCACATTCTAAATTTAACATTTCTTGTTGCACATTTTTCAACATAGATGTTGATTTCTGAATGTAATTTCTTCTCCATATTGTAATTTTTCAAAGCACTAGAGCATCAATAATACAAGGACCTTTCACAGGATTCATGTGGTGTATCAAATGGTGATATGTTTCTTCTTTTTATGTTTAAAAATTGTTTTTCTTTCTCTATTATTCTGGAATCTTAATTACTTAACAGAAACTGTGATGAATAGGATTTTTTATTTAGAGCACTCTATTCTGGCTGTTAGTAATTTTCATGTTTTCTGATAAAGTCAAATTAAGGAATTCTTAATTTCTATTGAGCCTTACATTTTTGCTATTTCACAATCCATTTAATTTCTAAAAAGATCCAAATAGTGCAACCTAGATTGCCCTGTGAAAACGCCTCTAAAAATTTGATGCCAAATCTAGTTTAATTTATAGACTCCATAGCCCAATGGAATTATGACAGTTTAATCAACCAAACAATCAAATCAAAACAATAGTACAATCATAACTAGCCTAAAATTTACATAAAACAAAGCTAAATTTTACAGAGAGATCCCTCTCTGAAGCTCACATGGCTAGATCCCAGCTTCCAAAGTGGTTTTGATGCTTTCTTGTGTGTTTACTCCTTCAAACTCAAAAATACATAATGACAATATAGTGGCGACCATACTGGGGAACGAAACTTTCAGATTCTCCAAAAAAGTGTATCATGTTCCAGATCTGATTACTGACGGTGGACAGTGATCAGACACAAGAAGGTTGTATCATTCACATGGTGACTCCACGTTCAAAGTATCTAGAGCTTCAAAGTTTTTAGAGTGACTCCATTTTCAAAGAATCAAATTTTAGAGCATTCATGGCAACTTCACTACAAGTTGATCAGATGTCTTGCTAAACAAGATGACAGGTTATGTGGCAAATCCTCTCTCTTGTGAAGTTTTAAAAGAAGTCAGGGATGAATTAGCTGATTTTCAAATTGATGAAGATTTTTTAACATTCTTGTTTCGTTGTTTGAAATTAAGCAAATTTTATCCTAAAAGTAAAGTTTGTTTTCTTAAGTTAGTTGTTGAAAGATTCGAGAAAGATATTGAACTTTTGGATTATCAGATTTAGTCTTATAATTTCTGAAATCCTAAACAATTCTTGGAAAATCTTCCTTCTCCAAAACAAGAGGAGATTGTATTGTCTTTTAATTTGTAGAGGGATGAGAGTTTTGTTTTTGAACATAAGGCTAAAACTGAATAGTTGGAATCAGGGTTTAACCTTGAGAATACAACTGATGAAATCTTCCATGCTCAATCGGTCAATGAAGGCCTACAAGGTAAACTAATTAATCATGTCTTTACTGATTTTATAGTAAACTACATGGAGGTTCTTTTTAGCTCAAGTGTTCAATCATGTTTTCATGACTAGATCCAATAGCAGTTGGCATTGCACTCTACAACTTTGATTTTAGGGACTAAAAGTCAAGTTGTCCTCTTGATTTTGCTAACAAACAATTAAGAAACGCACTTGTTTCAAGAGCTACTAGACTGGCTTGGTTGGCATTTTTGTATTACTTGATTCAACATAACTTTTAGTAGTGTAGAGTAGGTAGCAGTGTGCAAAAAATCTCAACACTCTGAGCAATTTTTTCAAGCATTATTGTCAATTTCAGTTTCAGATGGCAGTACAAATTTCAGTTTAGTGTGTATTTCAGATTTCAGTGTGCAGAATGGTTTTGATTCTAGTTTGAAGATTTTCAGTCACAGAAATTTTTATGACAGAGCATGTTGCAGATTTGGGATTGGCCCAATGGATCAGGCTACTAGGTTACGGTGTTCTTGACACTTCACTAGGAAGTGTCATCCCTAGTTGAAGCCACTGTTAGGGTCCTATAATTTTTATAGGATTTCTTAATTATAGTTGATGAATATTATATTTTGGATGTTTTAAATAGCATTCCATGTTGTAAATTATTTCCAAAAAGGTCAAAACCTTGAGAAAATAAAAAAAATATGCTTTCAAGTCGAAATGCAGCATTAGAGAATAATTAAGTATGTTTATATTAAATTAATCACATCATTGAAATGTGATTAAATAAATTGCAATAAGGTGCATATGGACAAAAAAAAAAATTTGTTTGTGGTTAAAAGGACTCGCATTTAGAACATTGGGATTCACCATGCTTCACAATCCATGACTCTCATTCATTTTTGCACCCCCCCCCCCCCCCGGCCCATCCTACCTTTACCACTAGGGGGGATCAGAAAAGACAGTATTCCCCATCGGACCCCATCCTTACGTGGCACCTTCCCCTCATTTTGCACCCCCCCCTAGCCTATAACACCTATTTCTCCCTACCCCCTCCGGAAACCTCTTCCCCCTTGTCCCTTTACCGTTGTCCCTATCTAACACCTCCGCCACTCCTATCCTGCCACGTATGTTCAAACTATTACTCCAGCGCCAATGTCCATCCGCCATGTCCCTCCTAAAATTCCACTCCTATTCAGCCACCTAATCATATTTCTACCAACCATGTGACTCCATGTCACCTCTCACCTGCACATAATATGTTCGTCAAGTAAAACTATGTTCTTCACTATACAAAACAGTAATTGCAAACATGGTTTACAGATAACTGAGAATGCATTTTAAAAAACTAAAATATGTTTTTGTTGCTAAAATCCTCATGCACAAAATCCTCTCTCAGTTTTGTAACAACTGTTATGGTTTGGGAGATTCAGATGAATCTTTGCAGGTATATTTTCCTAAATTTTCCTGTTTTCAGACATTGTTTTCAAATGCGGTTTTCGAGCAGGTGGAAATGAATTTTCATAAATTGAAACAATATTGCTTTTATATCACCATCATTTACAAAAACCTCTCTCAGTTTTCTAAAATATATTATGGTTTGGAATATACAAAGGTATTATAGAACCCTATTTTTCAGAATTTCGAGAGGAAAAAACTCAAAGACAGTTAGTGACTTGGATGCCACCTCATCAAATAAGAGTTGCAATCAAATTTGAATTTCTCTTCTTTGTCACCAAAAATCCACAAATATAGTGCCAATTAGATTCATTAGTTTTTAATTTCCTATATTTCAATTCTATTTGTGTAATACAGTTGGAGATATTTGTAACAAATCTTGATATTTTTTCAAGATATTTTAGTTTAGAATTTGTATAAATACTACATAGTTTGAAGTAATAGATGTTGATTTCTAAATGTAATTTCTTCTGCATATTGTACTTTTTCAAAGCACTGGAACATCAATAATTCAGGGACCTTTCACAGGATTCATGTGGTGTACCAAATGGCGATGTGTTTTTTCTGTTTATTTGTTTAAACATGATTTTTTTTTTCCCTTTTATTTTGAAATCTTAATTACTTAATAGAAACTGTGATGAATAGGATTGTTATTTAGAGAACCCTATTCTGGATGTTAGTAATTTTGATGTTTTATGATAAAGTCAAATTAAGGAATTCTTAATTTCTCCTTAATTTCTACTAAACCTTACATTTCTGCTATTTCATAATCCATTTAATTTATGAAAAGATCCAAATAGTGCAACCTAGATTTCCCTGTGAAAACTACTCTAAAAATTTGATGCCAAATCCAATTTAATTTATAGACTCCATAGCCCAATGGAATTATGACAGTTTAATCAACCAAACAATCAAATCAAAACAGCAATACAGTCATAACTAGCATAAAATTTACATAAAACAAAGCTAAATTTTACAGAGAGATCCCTCTCTGAAGCTGGCAGGGATAGGTCCTAGCTTCCAAAGTGGTTTTGATGATGTCCTATGTGTTTACTCCTTCAACCTAAAAAATACATAACAACAACACCCCCTATAAGCACACTTCCATTACGATGTTGATCTATCCCCCATGGTTTACAGTTCATAGTGGGTGTACCACATGACTGATTAGATAAACCTCAAGTAAAACCCACCTCATTTTTGGTGAAAAATGGATGACGACTTGAAGGATCTAGTGGATTACAAGCTCAACCCCTCCCTTGCCCCATGTTGCAACATTTTCCAACTGCAATCTGACTTTTTCAAGCAGTGCTTCTCACCACTATACCATTGAGTAGTTGACTCCCTCGTCATATCCCCTATCCCTCGACATGCAATAGATGGCATTGATCATGGTATTTGTTGGACCCCATTGTCTAGGAATATGGTGTTCTCGGTCCCCCCCTCTATAAAACCCCTCTCCATTTTCCCACAAGACTAAACCTTGACTGAATTCATTCACTTCTCCCTATGTTTCTAAGGTTCCCCCACTCCCAACTATACCTTGAGACTTCATGCAGGAAAGGAAAATGTATTCATAGGTAATGCACTATGGTTATCTTGATGATGGGAAAAGATATTAGGATCACGAGAGTTATGTACTGTGAAGGAAAATCTTTGGTTGGCTGCTTCAAGGTTAAACCCTTCTTTAAGACATCTTTGAAGCAATGGATTTCCTCATTGTAGAGCCCTATTTTAGGTTATGTTCTAGTGGTTCATACTTTGGCTCAGTGATAGTTGGCTTTCATGTTTATGATAATGGAGGTTTTTTCATGTAAATCTATGCACAACTGGAGCTGGGGGTCGAATGGTTTACTCCTCAAACCCTAGTCCATAGCTTTCAACCAAGTCAAGGAACTAATGGATGAGTTAAGAGTATGGGCTATCATTCCTAGGATGCCTCTTCATTTTTGTAACTAGGAAACTTCCATTGCCATCGATAACAAGCTAGGCTCTTTCGTCAAAATTAAGGAAGAATGGAAGGAAAAAGAGAACCATCGATTGGTGTGGATTCATAAAGATATAAATATTAGGTAAGGCTCAGTAGCTTAAGTGAAGCTCCTTGTGGGAAAATTGGTGTCGATACTGAGGGTGGTGTTGATGGGTCAAAATGTATCGCCAAAAACTAAGGGGTCTCCCCGGTGTGATGTCCCAATTTTACCTCACACTGTTTGGGATAGGATCTCCATTCAGTATCTGGTCTTGACTGCCACCATGAATGTTTTTTCTCTTGGTTATCAAATGAGAATGTGTCAGAGTAGGACAAGAATGAAATTCTTATGAAGTGAAACAAAACCAACCCAATATTGACAAATTGCATAAAGAGGTACCAAAAAGTCTCAACAACAATAAGAGATATATACCATGAGAGGGATTAGTGAGCTAAAACCTCATCAGACATAATAAACAGGAACATGCCTGAAGTCAATTGCAAAGTAGTTCACAATAGGTCACCGACATGGCAAGGAACAAGTAAACACATATTTGAGAGTGAAACATATATGCAACCACTATGTGTCAGTCCATAACATATTGCATATATGAAAACACACATACAAATATGGGGAAGTACCTGACAGCTAATACAACCACCATGAATAAGCATGGGAATCAGTGCCGAAGATAAAGAACATCTTATTAATATCACTGCAACTTCAAATACATATCATGCAATAGGTCAAAACTCAATAGTGGAACATGGGTTGTTCATACCGTTTCCTTATGCCAAAACCCTAGTCCCAATGCAAATCCACTCTACTAGCTGTCAAGAGCTGAGTGGCTCTAGCTCTCAAGCATCTATTAGCTATCTATCCTGACCTTAACTCAAGTGCTAAAGTCTCCATAAATAAGGGGCCTGAGGGAACATTTATGGAGATGAGGTGGTTGTTCATCTGTCGTGACCGTTGGCCTCCCCTCATGACCTTTCGGCTGCCCTCATGACTCTTGAGCTTACATATTTCTCTCTCATGCCTATTTCTTGGTGTATGCTAAATTGATCACACTAACAAATGATATTATGGTGAGATCATTTGTACATCGATAGAAGAGAGAATGTGAAGAGGAAAGAGGAGTTTCAAGAAACCATGGGGTTGATCCAAAGTTGTTGATATTGTTGTTGTGTTCTTCGTTGAAACCCTAATTGTGTGGCATCTACGGAAACCCTAACTCCCTTATTCTAGGTCGCGTTCCTTCTTTTCCCTTGATATGAAAGCAAACAAACTATATTATCCACATACATATTATTGTTCTGAGGCTTCTGCGATTAGTCTCTTGTGTAATGTTTTCTTCTTCCAGGATTATTACATCCATGATTATTTAAATCATGGATGCGATAATCACGGAAGAAGAAAACACTACACACATACATATTGGCAGTCAAAGAAAAAAATACTAGCAAGAATAAAATAATGATCAAGAATGAAACACCAATTTGGACCCCTGCATAGTCTCTTTTGTGACACAATGTTGTTTCGGCACGTAGCCCATATCAAATTATGTCAAGCCGTAATTTAGAGATAAGTTCACAACTAGTGTTACAGTATGTGATAATACTGGAAGATCGCCACATCTTTCAACACATTTGCCACAGTGCCTTATTCAGGCTACTACCACAATTTGTATGCATGACCACATTCTATGATTGTCTCTGGGGCAATTGTCAAGAACCACTTTTATCTTGCCTACGCTTTATTTAAACAATATTAAATGTGTACGTTGACAATCATGCCCACATGAATTATTCTATCATGGGTTGTCCAAATTGACTGGTGCCAAAATTTAAAATCTTGCATCCCCAACTACCCGTGAAAAACACACTCAAGCTTACTAAGATCATTAAAGCGCTTCCAATCAAAACTACATTCTCCAAATTGGACCTTGGTATTGAAATTGCACATGTTTTATGTCCCTTTTCTAATTGATCGACATGCATGCATATTGTTTGGACCTTCCCTTTCCCAAACACGTTAATGTCCAGTAAGGAAAATGTATTTGGGCTTGCTGCAGCACCCAGGTTCACATAGATGTGTTGCACATTATACTACAAATCCCTTGTATTTTATGAATGTTATCACCATCACGTTACCATCATCACATCACATATTTGTTTTAGAGAAACTATACTTTGATATTTCCATACTCCATATACACCTAATGCTTCTTCTCTTTACACAATCTCTTTAGTTTGGTGACCATTACTCATGTATGAAATATGTTTTGTCCATTTCATGGTAAAAGGTAAACCATAGAATTTACACAACAGTTTTGAATGATGGTCAAAAATTTCCCATCTAACGTGTCATGAAACATAAGCACTGCTGCAAAATATATTCATTCTTCTCATGGCTGTGCTTCGCCTTTTGGAATGGTTCTTCATAGTTGAAACTTCAAAATATTTTTCTTTGCGGCTACATGAAACTGGCATAGTCTAGATTCAATTTCGCATTCAATCCTGCTAGTTTGTAGCAAACAATAAGCACACAGGTTCAAACTGTCACCATTAGAGGAGGTCGCACGCTCTGGATGCATAACTGAGGAAACTAACTGTGATCATGTGATTAGTGAGGGAGCTTGAGACTTGGAATGTCGAGGAGAGGAACTACAACTGGCGAAAGTCACATGGTCGCATTTTGTATAGGTCATAACTCTGGAGGCTTGCTTGAGGTGTGACCCAATGACCTGGGTGGTAGTGCGACTTCCTGAAGGTCGCATAGTCGCAGACCTGATAGGTCACATTTCCTTTGGGTTGACATGAGGTTCACGATCGCGACCCTTGTGACCTTGGTGATGATGCTACTCTCTGGGAGAGGAAAAAATGTATGCTTCAAACATCTATGTGTATGTTTGACACCCTTTCATTTTTATCAGAATAAGAAGGAGAGAATGATATAATCTTGTAACTTTATTTTAGGCAGTCTAATGCAAACCCTTGATCCTAGCTTTCCTTTGATTGTCCTCGAAAAGGACAGCAACCCTCCAAGAGAATGGGAGTCACCCAATTGATAGTTTATCGCCTTCTTTAGTGGCTAGGATGGATCATCTGCAAGTTACTCATTACTTTTCCCATGAAACTCGTTATTTGAGACCCCAGAAATGCAATCCATTGTTGAGACTAGTGGCTTGGTAGCAAGGGATGATTTATTTGTTCAATTTCATCCCTTTATTTTTTTTGTTTAATATGTGCCCAGAACAAATCCATTTAAATCCTGCAGGTTGTGTCTTCAAGCACAAGTCACATTTGTATGGCACAAACTGGGTTTCAGAACTACGACTGGTGGAGGTCACCAAGTCACATTTCGCAGAGGTCACAACTTTGAAGGATTGTTGGAGCTGTGACCCCACAACCTGGATGGGAAATTGACTTGTTGGAGGTCACAGAGGTCACTCAGTCGTGTTGTTGATAGGTCACCCAACCTGGTTTCTTCTGGAGTGTGACTTTGTGAGTTCAGTGAATGCGTGAGTTACCAGGGGTTGCATGGTCACAAGGAGAAATTTGCCGCATCCTTTGTTGTTAGAACATTGGAGGGAGTCACTCTGACTTGGGAACTTTAACGTTCTTAGGAGAACAAGCTTTCACACTGTCTGTGTGATTCGTTTTTCAATATTGCCAACCTTCCTCATCTAACTGGTCTTTGTGTTCCTCATATTTATTCTCATCTTCCATGCGATGGTATTTGTAAATATATTACAGTGCCTCAGTGTCTCCATTTTAGTTTCATTGGTTAGTTTAGGATCAAATTCTGAATCATGTGTTGATGATTTTTGTGTTTCTCACATAGCCAAATGTTGCTAGCTTTTCATCGAGGGATTTGATTTCCTCCCACCATGATCCAGGTGGATATTGGTGGCCACCTGCTAATTCCACATGGATCCCCACCAATGCTTCTTTCAGTTTTTAGTTTCCTTAATTATAGCACAATTTACTATTTTTAGCTGTTTTTCGGGTCCTAAACTTCCGGAGCCGTTTTGAGGCCCAAAATGACATTTTTTTGGAAATCCTACGTCTTTTTCGTCATATTCCTTGGAGAGATCTTTCCAATGGGCTATCATGCGTGTCAAACAGAGATAATATGACCAATTCGCGACCCCGGGAAGTTGGTTGTCCAACTCACCCCAACGGGGCCCACAAACTCTTGGTGTTACATCTCCTCGGGTTAGGGTTTGTTTGTTTAAGGTTTTCTCTTATTGTTCAATAATGAAAAGGCCCTTAAGCCTCATTGTAAGACAGTTAGAGGCATGTAGCCACCACATCTTTTCTCTCAGAGATAAGCTACCATCGCCCTATGCTGGTGTAATTTCCATTCCTGTTTGTAAGGCATATTTCAGTATTTCACATTAATTGAAATGAAGTATTATTTCCGCTGCGTCTCTATTTTTATGGTTATCTCTATAATTTTTTGTGTTCCTGTTTAAATCTGGATCAATGGTATCAGAGCGGTCCTGCTTTCTTCTCTGTTTTTCTTTGCATGTCCCCAACGAGGTCAGGATATAAGGAGTTAGGGCTTGAACTGGTCGAACCTTTGCAAGACCAGCCTCGCAAATCCCGACGGCCTCCCATGGTGGATGAAAAGAAAGACGAGGGGGCAGAAAATCCTATCAAAATCTTGCTCGAAGAAGCCCTCGAGCAACAAAGGAATTCGGTGATGGACAACTTTTCCCAGATCCTTCAACGACTACCTAGGGGCGACACATCGGCTTCCAACAACAACTCTGGAAATGCCACACCATTTAAGGTACAAGCTAATTTTGAAATCCCCATATTCGAGGGTCAGATAGACGTAGATGCCATTGATAAATGGTTAAATGTGCTAGAGGGTTATTATTCTGTTCATGATTTTTCCAGTCGGGAAAATATTATTTTCGCTTTTCTCAAAGCAGCCACCCACGTCAAGGATTGGTGGGAAACCTACTGCAAGCAGAAGGATGAAAGTATAGGCTCACTATTTTCAGTCGCACCGACTTGGAATTCATTCCGGGATGCCATCAAGGAGCAATACTATGCTATCGAAAGCTATGAGGATCAATACATAAAATGGACCACGCTGCGGCAGGGAAGGGACCAAGGCGTACCGGAGCTTACCAATATTTTCCATACCCTTCACACAAAGTTGGGTATCAAGGATACAGAGTAGCATTTCATACTCAAATACAGTGGCTGCCTGCACAAGTACATCCAGGAAGAAATAAAATTCCTAAACATCTCCTCGCTCGGCACGGCATACCGATATGCCATCAACGTTGAGCAAAAGTTTAAACAGAAGAAGCGAGACTTTGGGTCTACGAATCTGAAACAAGGGAAAGGTGCCCCCAAACCATAGAACAAAGGACAAAGCCAAGGCGAGGCGGCCCAAGATAACCCACCAAGCTGCAAGCAAAAACCAGTCTCGCGAAGCCAAAAAAGGACACAAGAAAGTGGTGTGAGTTCCATAAAGCTCCACTCACAACACAAGTGAGTGTCGGGCCAAGCAGTCACTGGTGGCCAAGCTAAAGGTTTCAGAATCAGATGCATGTTCTGACTTTGAGTCAGAACCCGATAAGGGGAATGACAAAGGGAAGTAGACTATCGATGCAGAGCCCAACACCACCATTGCCACCACGAAGATCCAAAAGGAGGAACCCGAAGATCCAGAGGAGGAAGAGCGTCTCTTCCACTCCGAGATGTGGGTAAAGGGCTCCCCGCTACAGTTCATTGTTGACAGCGGGAGCCAAAAGAACCTCATTTCAGCAGAGGTCATGAAGCGGCTGGGCTTACCAACCACAGCACATCCACAACCATACACCATCAGGTGGCTACACCAAGGATGAGATATTCTCTTGAACCAACAGTGTCGCCTTCCATACAACATCAAGCCCTTCACGGATGAGGTATTGTGTGACATTGCTCCCCTTGAAGTTTGTGATGTGTTATTAGGACAACCATACTTGTCGAAGCGACATGTTGTCTATGAATCAAGGCCCCATGTTGTTATTGTTACTTTGGGAAATAAGTTATACAGGATACCAGAGGTAGCACCTCCTACCGCCATCTCTTTGGTTACTGCGAAACAATGTAGTAAGCTCATTTCCAAAACCAGGAAATTTGTTTTCCTGATGATATGCCCTCAAGAAAAGAAGAAGACGGTGGCCACGACCTCCAGACAGGGCCCCTCCACATGACAACTACAGATGGACAAGGTCGTGGAGGAGTATGAGGACATCTTCACCTCCCCCGTAGAGGTTCCTCTGCACTATCAGGTCAAGCACTCCATTGATCTAACCCCAGGTGCGTCGCTACCCAATGGACCAATCTATCGGTGCTTTGTTCTGGAGAACAATGAAATCAAGAAGCAGATTCAGGAGCTACTGCAAAAAGGTCACATCCGTCCGAGTTCATCGCCTTGTGGGAGCCCGATTGTGCTGGTACAGAAGAAGGATGGGACTTGGAGACTCTGTATTGACTATCGGGTGCTGAACAAGATCACTATCCATAATAGGTACCCAATCCCATGGATTGATGACCTCCTAGACCAACTAAAGGGGGCAAAATATTTCAGCAAGATTGATTTGAAGTTAGGATATCACCAGGTACCAATCAAACCCTCTAATGTGTGGAAGACTGCCTTCAAAGCTAAGGAGGGCCTTTTCGAATGGTTGGTTATGCCTTTGGATTGACGAATGTTCCTGCAACCTTTATGAGGCTAATGGATGATATCTTGCGGCCATTCACCAACTCATTTGTAGTGGTATACTTGGATGACATCTTGATCTTTAGCCAGAGTTGGGAAGAGCACCTCCACCACATCCGACAGGTTCTCCAAACACT